>PVKC010003171.1:0-39993 GCA_004027635.1 Crocidura indochinensis | reverse complement strand
AAAAAATGTAATAAAAAGTTTAAAAGAATTTTGGGTATATTTCTGAGCCCCATCTAGTCCAAGGGCAACTCCTAGTGATGCCTGAGATCCAACCCATAGCTTCTACATGCAAAACATAAATGCTAATCATCTTCTTGGTTCCCAAACTTAGTATTTTTCAACCTAACTAGTGCTATAATATTAGTAAGTGATATCACTATCAATTGGTGATAAACATTGATCTATGACATTTTTTTTTAGAAATAAGAGCTTGTAACTAAAAATTACTAAGAGTTTAATTAAGGATGATTCATGTAAACAAAGCTTCCTCAAGAGCGGAAAACCTCCAGTAATTTTTCAAATCCTTTAAAAACTTTTAAAAGTAATTTAGCGATCAGTTAGCTCTTGGATATATGTGAGGGAAAAAAAACCCACACATGTGGATCACAGATGTTCTTTGGAAAAGAAAATCATTAGTTCTTTTAAAATGGTTAATAATGATAGCTAATTCCTAAACAATCACATTCATGCCGGTTGAACAAATATTTCAGAAAAAGAGCCTTGACTCATACAACAAATATTTTGCTCATATTGTCACTTCTGTGTCTCTATACTTATGAGATGGATCTTAATTTTTATTAATTGCCCATGACTAACATAACATTTCCAGTAGTCTGCTATTAACCTCTGCCCTTAAATAATACTTCTAATTCCCTTATCTAAAAATAAATTGATGAATTGTAACTTTGAAACATATTTCAGATAGCCTTTAAGAGACTCAATGGTTTCAGAGACTGAAATCAGATGCATCTTAGGGAAATATTTAACCGTGCAGCTGGGAACTGTTAGTTCTATAAGGGCATTCCAAAAATATAAAAAAGGCGGGAAGTGCTTTCCTTGATGTGCGTATCTCTTAAAAAAATAATGGGAAACAGACATTTCTAGTCATCAGAGAAATAAATTGGCTCATTCCCAATTTGTGCTATCAAAAATAAAATTTATTCTAATACTATTTTAAAGTCAGAATATTCTACTATCTCAACTTCTATCCATTAAGATTTAATGACAGCAATCCACTTTATGTTATTTTGAAAGTGACTAAAGTAGTCAAACGCCATGTAATTCTCCAATACCTTTCTTATTTTTCCTAAGTAGTAATGATAGAGAAAATAAATGTTGGAGAACAACTAACATCAGAATATTTCTAGCACCTGACAAATAAAAATGATTCCTAGACACTGAATTAGTTTTTAAACAATAAATGTATATTGATTTGCTTGGAGAAATGAAATATTGCATTTTTGTCTCAAAATATAAACATAACTACATTTTCAAAGCATTCTCTGGGGCTTAAAAACACACTGAGGCCATAGATAGGAACAGGGAGCAACTCAAAATTAAATTAGAGCACAACTATTCTGAATTCAGGGTATAATGGTCTTAAAATAATGACTGATCCATTCTCAGAAAACTAAAATGGTACCAGAAACAACCTAAACTTTAAATGTAGTAAATTTGCCAAGCAACATTACACTGCATATAAAGAGGGCAAAATATAAACAGTAGCCACATGTAAATAAATTAGTAAAACTTTCAGGATGTTACTACTTTTCAAACTGACAAAGTTTAATTTGTCACCTTCTGTTCTAAACCCTTTGTTTCTATTCAAAATCACGCCTTGAGCTGTTGCTATCAATCACAGCGCTCCCCCTATTATTTAAAAAAACTGGCATGGACCCTGAATAAGCTGAAAATGCCATGCAGATGAATTCTGAGATAATATGTTCAAACCTGTTATATACAACACAAATCCTGTAAAGTTATGTATTGTAAACCTACATTTATTGAGAACTAAAAGTCTTAAATCCATCTGCCACAAAGGAAATACTGTTATGTACTTTATAGTAACCAAGAACCATCTGCAAATGTCTTGCTAACGTAAGCAAGAAAATGGTGCAAAAGATGCTAAACCTAAGACTGCATAAAATAAATGATATTCTTTTGACTGGTTCTGGTTAGGGATCTATAAAAGAAATGTAAGATTGGGGAGAAAAGGAAAAGCAAAATGTGGAATGACTGCCAAATCAGTCCTGAAAACAACAACAACAACCAAAACAAACTCAATGACAACACAATGGCAATTTATTATGGTCCATGAAACACATGACTGTATGCTCATTTTAAAGGAAAAATTAGCAGTTCTAAACTCAATATTCTAATGACGTGCTTTACTGACAGAATCTTGTTGTACCACATTTAAATAAAAATCCTGGCACCTTCATCTCTCAGCTGCTAATTTCTAACCGAATTCAATCTCTGATTTCCACTCTACTTTTTTAGAACAGTTAATTCAAATCAATTCACTTCTAACACTTTTATGAATGTGGGGTACACAATGATTTTAATTGAGTCAGAAAAGTAACCTCCTTTCATGAATGATTTTATTGTACCTATAAAGCCTCTTACATATAAAAAGAGAATCTTTCAAGGACTGACAAAATAGTGAGAAGAGAACAAAACTAGTTTTCGAAGGGAAAAAGACTGCAAAAGAAAAAAACGTCATATACAGATATGCATATATGCATACATTTTTAAAGCCAAGAGCTATAAAAAGAGAGAGAAAATGACAAATAATTCATGCTGAAACTAAGAAGGAAAAAACACTTTAAAAATATAATGGTAATTTGAGTTCTAAAAAGCAAAACATTTTATAGTCTGTATTTATTTCCCCCTCACCCTCATCTTTTATGTGTTATTTTTGCAGGAGTATTTTGTTCCAATCTCTGGGGCATATAGTATAATAATATATGATATTAAAAGAAATCAATCTAAATAGGGAGGTATTTGATACAAACATTTTAGTGGAAAGCATGAATTACTTTTTAGCAAGTAGTAAGAATAAGGATTAAGTACATAATCCATTAAATAGTACTTCTAACAAAAAAATTCAGCGCTGTAGACTAAACTATACCAGGCATTTTGAATGAGAACATTTTCAACAACAACGAACTGTAAAGCTAGCAATTTATCATTCAGCAAATAATTTTCTACTTTTAAAAGAATCTGTAAGTGTTACTTATGCTAATGAAGACAGTTTTTAATCTGCCCACAAACATGCTAATAGAGGGCAATTTTTTTTTTTTATTTGCAAAGCTGTCTGCACTCAAGGGTAATTTCATATCAATGTTCTATAAGCTTGGGGGAAGCGGTTTAAATGTCAATGCTGCTGTATGCTCCACCTTTACCATAAAGGTTTAAAGATATCAAAGGCTATGAAATGACTAATGATTTTTAAACCATTGGGAGGATGAATGTGGGGAGCGTGTTCAATTCCCCACTTTTTTTTATTAAAAGCTTTATATATACACTACCGAAACATATGACTTCCTTGGGGGTCCTAACGCACAAACAGGTCTACAATTCCTGGGCTAGATACGGGGCCTGGATATTTCACCCAAAAGCTTCTAACATTTTTTGAGAACAATCGTGACACTTTGCACAGTGAGAAACAGAGCTGTGCCAAAGCAATAGTGAATGCATTTTAAATTATTTACTAGGTTAAAAGGGTGAAATGATACTTTAAACACATCAAATTTCATTGTCTAGGCCATTTTTTGGTGGCAAAGTAGTATTGATCTTTCCAAATGCTTAAAATTAACTATTTTCCTGAAGGTCATTATTTGATTAAAGGCATTAAAGTTGAGGGCAAGAAGTGATGCCTTTTATCTTCCTCCCCATTCAAATCATCATGTAATTTAATAAAAACCATCCCATCATGTCCTGTAATAAAAATGCTTAAGATATTGTTCCCCACCTAACATATTAACCTTTAAATTTTATGAAGTTCTTTAGAAGAGAAACCTTTGCTAAAGCAGATTATTCTATAACATAATGAGAGGTCCCCACCATTAACATTAATAAAGATACATGTTCTCTATGGAATTAGTAGGAAATACATTAATCTTTCTTCCCAGCTTAATAACATCTACTTTGTGTAAAGTGAAGAAATTTCAGTAGACACTATAACTTTCTTGCTAAGTTAACATTGGTCTTATTAAAGAAAACATGGAAAATAAAATTGTGCGGACATATCAATAGTATCTGTATTTTCTATTTGGAACATAGCTCTATTCTATTAAGAATGGGTTTTAAAAGATAAGGGTATATGCATGGGTGTTCACACATGTGTGTCCCCTCAAATACATTGATTTTTAAGATGTGGTTTGATACACATACTTGCTGAGAAGACTAATCCCAATACTTTTTAAAATTACTTTGTTTTTTGTTTTTTTGGGGCCACACCCGTTGATGCTCAGGGCTTACTCCTGGCTCTGTGCACAGAAATTGCTCCTGGCAGGCTCAGGGGATCATATGGGATGCCGGGATTCGAACTGATGTCCTTCTTGTGTTGTCTATGTGCAAGGCAAACGCCCTGCTGCTGTGCTATCGCTCCAGCCCCTAAATTACAATTTTAAAAGGTCTAACCTGTGACTGTTTTTATATGTTCTCCAGGTTCTACAGTTTATATTCAGCAAATTAAAATAATTTCAAATTAAACTTCAAATTGATTATGCCCACTACACTCATATCATAGCTCTTTCCCATACCTTTTTGAAAATAGAACTTTATTTTTGTAATCTCTTTCTTAAGAAAGCTTGGGTTTTCATTTGAATTTTTATTTCACTAATTAATACTTATTTCTATAAGTTGGATCAAGTTACAGAAATTTTCCTACACCTCAATACTCTTTTCTACTAAATGGGGATAATTTGAATGCCACTTGTAAGATTGTGGGAATGAAATTAGACAAGTGAAGGCATAGTGTGCTATAATATTATGTGTGTCATCAACCACTACTTTTATTATTGTAATTATCACAAAGAGAGTCAACACAAAGAAAACTGAATTTAAAGAGAATTATTCAGCTACCATAACCTAATCTAAATCTAATATCTATTTTGTACAGCAGGTTCTCCTCATATGCAATTAAACCCATAATCCAGACTGTCACCAAAGCTAAAATCACTGAACAATTTTTTGATGAATATGAAAATATCAAAAACAAAAATGCTTAGCTTTATTTTTTAGCATGAATGATTTTTCATTTGTTTTTGGGCCACACCTGGCAGTGCTGAGAGCTTATTCCTGGCTCCAGCTCAGGAATTTCTCCTGGTGAACTCAGAAAACTGTATAGGATGCCAACCATGGACTCTGGGACAGCACATGCAAGGCAAGTGACTTACCTGCTATGCTATCTCTCTGACCTCAATAACTATCTTTCTTAACCTTACAGTTCTGAGAATTTATCCTGAGGAAATGATATAAATATATGCAAATATTTTAACTATCATAATGTTCAGATAATTAGTTTTTATAAAAGTTGAATATGCCTTACCTAAAATACCTAAAAACATAAACAAGACATGTATATTATATGCATAACTGTGAAATACATACATTTACATGTTACATAAACATTTATATGCTAGTATGGCTATATAGAATATAAATGTTTCTTTCTGGGAAATAAGGATTATGTTTATTTTTAGTGTTTTCTATGCTTCAATATTTGCTTTTTCTATGGCAGCTATGTATTCTTTTTTAATTAAAAAATAACGAATAGCTGGAGTGATAGTACAGTGGTAGGGCATTTGCCTAACACACAGCTGACCTAGGATGGACCCAGATTCAATCCCCAGCATCCCATATGGTCCCCCGAGAAATTGCCAGGAGCCATTTCTGAGCACAGAGCCAGTGACCCCTGAGCACTGCCAGGTGTAGCCCAAGAACAAAACAAACAAAAAAAATGGAACTGGAGAGATAGCACATAGCCAAGGCTGGATTCTGACACACCTGAGGCCACCAGGAGTGGGATCCTGAGCTCCAGTGCCAAGACCAAACCCCAAATTCTGCTAGGCATATGTCCTCCCCAACAAAACAAACAAAAATAAGGAAAACCTTTAATTAGAAACCTGATTTTTCCTTCCTATTCCTTCAAGAAGCAATTACAAAATCCTGTCAATTCTATCCTCTTTAAAGCCTCTTAAATTTGTTGCTTCTTTTCATGTACAGAAACAGTATTTCTTTTATTAACTAAAGCTGATAGTTTCTTTATTCCATTCCACTCCCTCTCTGTTGAGTTACACTTATCATAAACGTATGTCTACACAAATAGACCTATCAATGGCATACTCTTCACTTGCCCTTACACAAAGGGATTAGAGATGCCCTACCAGACACATCACTGAGTACAAAACACATAACAAAAGATTCCCTGCAACACACTGAATTGGTAGTTAAGTTGGTGGAACAGAGAGATACCAAAATGACCAGTTTGGGCCACTATGAGACAAAAATTGCACACACCTCTGTAATTCCTACATGCTTTATACTCTTATTAGTAAATTCAACAACTTATATTCAGAGTGATGGTCCATTTCAAAGAAGTAAGATTAAATAAAATAGAGGTCAGCTTATGGATAGAGAGTACAGAAGATGGTGCTTTTCTTGTATATGGCCAATCCTGATTTGATTTTCTTAAGCACAATCAGGAGTAACTCCCGAGCACAGAACTAAGAGTAAGCCTTGAGCACAGTTGAATATGACTCAAAAGCCATCCCCCCATCCCAATTTTCAGGTCAGTTTACTTTGTTCAAGGATGCAGAAAATTTTATACAAGGGCTTTTTTGGGTCAGAGATAAATACATTTTACCTTTTAAAAAACCTAAATGGGAAGCTTCAATCTAACCTTTCAACTCAAGTAAATATATTTCTTAAAATGTAATTTTTTGAAGCCAATTTATATTACTCTCCAACATCACTATTTACAGTACATCTTCCTATTAAAAATTGTGACAATTGCTAAAATATGTTGAATACCTATTTATGTTGCATGTACAAAAATATCCCCTGAAGTTCATATTTGTGGAATATTAACTTTAAAAATAACTATTTTTAGGTAACAATTTACCTGACATAAAGGCTTGTTTTTAAAAAAAATGTTATCTTATATATTTTTGTCACTGTATTTTCTGATTTATATAAAACTTTTAAACACTGCTGCTAGCTCCCCAAAATGAGCTATATTCCCCGTTATGCATATTTAGGGCTGAGAATTAAAAATTTAAATCTTTCCTCTATGATGTCCTAGGAGAGATAAACAAAAAAATTTTAAAACCAGGGAAAGGCAATTCAGGATTGTGAAAGTTATGGGAATCATATCCTAAGAGGAACAACCAAGCAAGCAGGGTCATTATACGCTCCCAAGTTGCTTGTGATTTCACTGATAAAGTAACACCCATCTTGTGGCCAAAACCCACATCATTTTATCCATTATGCAAACCTACTAATCAGAAGTTGGCTTAATTGAGAGATTCAAATCTTGCAATTCACTAGTAGGCATTAAAAAAATAAAGCATAAATATTTCTAGAAGCATGGTACAGATCCCAGTGACAACAGCCAGGTTAGAACTTCACCAGTAAAAGGAGATAAGGGAGGATTTTATGTTTTTGGGCCATCTTTGTCAGTCTCATAATCATGCATTCTATTTAATATTTGGGAACGTCAGCTCAGGGACACTTGTGGGGAGAAGGCCGAGGCAGTCGGTTGAGGGGTAAACAAAGGGTAGTTTTAGGGAATGAGGGAAAACAGTCAGCAGAGTTAGGGGGCCTACTTTATTTTTCTGAGCACAGAATGCCCGTTTCTCTGACCTAGGAATCTGCTAGATTTTGTGAAGGCAAAGTATAAGCAAATGAAATTCTGCTGCTGAATTATTCTATTCCTCCACAGACAGTGACAGTATTGTAGACTATGAGAAGATGAAGGGGCAGATGTAGGTGGTTTTGTCTAGGGAAGAAACAACAACTTCAACTTCTGATGTAAGTTGGTTCTATACATGTAGTTTCAGCAGAAAATAGTATAGGAATAGTTTGATTGCCTTGCAACCCAGGTTCGACTCCCAGCCCTCCAGGAGACATTTCTGGATATAGAGGCAGGAATAATCTGAGCATCATCAGTATGTCCCAAAAAAGTATTTAAAACATAAAAGACATTAGTTCAAGAGATCAGAAAAATAGCACAATTCAAATGGCATATGGCTATAGAATGTTTTTTTGTCAGGGCTTGAGTTTGATTCCTGGCATTGCAGTCCCTGTTCGCAGCACCAATGGAAGTGAGTTCTGAAATTATTTTTTTCTTGATTTTTCAACCAGACCTGGTGATGCTCAGGGGTTATTCCTGGCTATGTGCTCAGAAATTGCTCCTGGCTTGGGGGACCATATGGGATGCTGGGAGATTGAACCGCTGTCCGTTCTGGGCTAGTGTGCACAAGGCAGACGCCTTACCTCTTGCACCACCACTCCTGTCCCCTGATGTCTGTATTTTTTAAGTGTACTTTGTATTCAAAAAGTGCAAAACTTTCTAGTCTAGAACAAACCAAATACTATCAAAGTTTTGTATGTATGTGTCATCAGAACACTCAAGAAAAGATGGCCTATAATACAGGTTTTTATTTTGCACTAATTGTAAGTGAAATTATCATTAACCCAACTTAAACAAGCTGGAGTAAAAGTTACTTATAAAATAAGCATACTAAAACATAATACTCAGATAGCATGGAATATTCTACAGATGAATTCAGAATTTATCTGTATAGGAATTCCTGAGCCAATATGTTAATAGTGAAAGGATTATTAAATTTTATCCTATGTACAACATTTGTCTAATCATTGATTTCATTTCATCTGGTAGTCTGGTGAAATCTATGGCCTATTCCGAGAAAATTGTTTCTATATGCCTAGAATAATATATGTAAGATTAAAATCAACCAATTATACCGAATTATACAGGATAACCAATAATGCCAAGTATACAAGTTCCAAAAAATTTGTGATATAGTAATATGTCTTATTAGCACACTAAATAAATTCTAGCAATGAATGTGATAATATAATCTTATTAATAAAAATCAGTCTTTTAAGATAGTAATGTATGTGTTATGAAAATATTTATAATTTTATTAATAATGCATTATGAATATTATTAATATACTATTATTCAGTGAGTCATATTCAATTACACTGAAACTGAATAAAATGTCTGATTTTATGAAGAGATTAGCTAAAATAAAGATTTATTGTTTCCTATGTTCAAGTATCACTATTGGGAAAGGTGGGTTATGCATCCACCAACACATTTACATTTTTCTAGAATGCATAGGTAAGCTCCTAGAATATTAGAAATCCTACATGTTCTTATCATGCTTTTTACCATTAAAGGAGCAAGTCTTGAAGAGATTAGTTAGAGAAAGTAACTCGCTAGTACATTGGTTTCCATAGTGTCCTAGAAGTCCGGAATTTCAAGTGATTCAGCAGTCTCATTTGTATAGATATAGGATGGAGAGCTGATAAGAAGTACCAACTCCATCCAATTCTCAAGTTAATCAAAATAGGTAAGACTTATAAGTGATACATATTTCAGTTCTGGATGATTTTTCATCTATAAATAATAAGTCTACAGTCAAATATTTTTGTTTTTGGGGGGGACACACCCAATGGTGCGCAGATGGTTACTCCTGGCTCTTCACTCATGAGTCACTCTTAAAGAGCTCAGGAAACTACATGGGATGCCAGGGATCAAACCTGGGTTGGCCATGTGCAAGGCATATATACCCACATATACCCATGTATACCCACTCTACCCTACCCATTGTACTATTGTTCTGGTCCCTACTGTTATAAATGCAGAAAAAGGGTTTATGAGCTCTGACCAAAGCATCTACATTCTTAGCTATCTACAAAGTATCAAAGCAAGTAGAAAGATAAACAAGATTAGCACACTAACCTTTGAAATACATACTAAGAGGAACATTAAACACATTTTTAAAGAGAGATAGAATTTCTCCCAAGAGGAGAGTAAATACGACAGCAGGAAAAACACAGCATGGAGACTGGGAGAGGCATGTAGGAAAGGTATGAGGATATCATTTGGAATATGGCTATTATGGTGGAAAGGGAGGAAGACTTGTGTTAATGCTGCAAATTAACACATTCAAGCATTACTGTTGTCTTTCTCAACATACTTTCCTAAGAGCATTTGACTGCACTTTTTTTTTTAAGATTTAAAGACAGGACTTGAGGAAGTTGATCAAATAAAAGATATTTAGAAAGAAAAGTATCTATGGATACAGTTAACCAGTTAAGGCATTTTTCTTGTACATAGCTAACTGTGGTTCAATTCCTGGTACCACATTATGGTTCTCTGAGTCCCGTGCAGGGCTAGGAGTGATCCATAAGCACTTCCTTAACTTTACTTTCACTTAATCTGCATTTCATTTAAAACACTAAGTACTCTATCAAGGTAATACCCATGACAAGTTGGTACGGTAAGTAAGATGGGTAAACATTTAAAGGAGACATTTAGGGAAGGACACTCCTCAACAACCACTAAATGCCACAGGCAATGATTTACAAATTTGCAAGAATGGGCTTCAAGATATTCTTTCAACTTGATATTTTATTCCCTGCCTCTTATTTCTTATTAATGCTCTAATTCACTAACCACAAAACTTTGTGCCTTTTGTCTTTCTAGGACATATAATCAATCTCCTAAAACCAACACCCTTAAATGGAGACTTTTCAGACACAAGATTGAAGAAGGAAAGTCTTTAGTAAACTTCAAATCAAACATGCTGGCAACCGCCACCCATCAGACTAATTATATAAATTTTTATATAACACAAATTCTAAGCAGTCAGCTTTTACCATAAGCCACTTATAAATAATCTTTTAGACCATAGACCCTCAGAGAGCACTTTGTTCCCCTAAACTAACTTCCATTATTCAAAACTATACCTCCATGCTTCCTTCTCTTACACACACCTGTATGCAAGTACCTTCAATAAAAATAAGATTTCCTTTTCTCTTATGCACTAATTTCAACTACAGACGCATAGACCCCAATTTGCAAGAGACTTCAGACATAACTTGACCCAACTATTTTTCTTCCTGAAGGGGGAGTTTAAACCACCAAAGAGAAACAACTCCCACAGGGCTATGAATATAGTAGTAATGGAATGAGGACCAACACTCTTTGCAATTCTCGAGGCTTTCTCTGAAATACGAAGTTTATGTACAAGTTGTTATGTAAACCATCTGTGTTTTTGCAAATTAGCTGCCACGATTTCTATGGATGTAGATAAGTGGGCATCATGTCTTCAGTTTCAGTAAGGACAGAAAGGAAAAGTATAAAAGATTGGAGACTTCAACAATGAAAAATACAGACATGAGGTTCAGAAGAAAATAGCTGAGTATCAAAATATATCAATATTCTTTCCATACATTTTTGAGGATCAGAGAACATTAGAAAGAACTGTAGAATGACTTAAAAATGGATTCAGTCAAAAGAGAAAAAAGTATGCATACCATCTTTCTACTTAAATCTTCACCTTTGACTTGTTAGTTAATAGAAAAAATCTTGGCAGAATACAACAAGAAAATTATAAATATTTTCTTTGAACAAGAATTACATAGTCTAAATTTAATGGAAAAACATGCTCTTTCCTTGTATCGAAACAACTGATTAATCTGAAATGCCGTAATACCACAATATCTCAACTGCATGCTGGCTTGGCAAAATCTTGAAGCAACTTTGTTTTAAGCAAGCCTGAGTTGTCACAGCAATGATAGTACCAACAAAACCATAAGCTGTAATCATTTTCCCCCCTCTTTATTATTTTGGATTCTCCTCATACAAACTATGCTGGTAGTCAAACTTTGTTTACCATCCCAAAGATAAGTGACCACAGCAATGGTTGGATTGATCCCAATTAAAGAATAACTACATCTTGCAGATGACCACATAGGTAAGATATATAATACAGAGAGGAAAATTAATCGAACCTAATGATTTGGTATTAGCCATATTATCTTTTAGTAGCTGAGATGGAAGAAGGGTTTCTAACACAAAGGTAACTACTTATTTTTCCTTAAAATCATACTTAGTTAAGAAAAATGTATAAATATCAGAAAAATGTTTATTCTAAAGTTGGGAGATGCCAAGAAGCAAGCCTGAAACATAAAAGAGCAAGCAAAAGAGAAAGTTCCAGTGAAAAGATGAGAAGTACAGAAAGCAATTAAGGAAAAAGTATCGCATGAAGTAAGGAATAGGGAGGAAAAAAACATGACTCTAGGGGAAAAGATCCTTCTTACCAAAAAGGTGGTAGGAATCGCTACAGAATTCTAGGAAGCATCTCAATGAGGCACTTAAGCTGATGTAGGAAACAAAAACAGTTATAAAAATAACAAGTATTGGGGTCGGTGAGGTGACGCTAGAGGTAAGGTGTCTGCCTTGCAAGCGCTAGCCAAGGAACGAACCGCGGTTCGATCCCCTGGCGTCCTATATGGTCCCCTAAGCCAGGGTTGATTTCTGAGTGCTTAGCCAGGAGTAACCCCTGAGCATCAAATGGATGTGATTCCCACCAAAAAAAAAAAAAAATACAAAAAAGAAAAAAAACAAGTATATATATATATATTTTTGATGTTAAGATTCAGTGAACTAGGCTACATCCAGGAACTGACTAGTTTCTGAAGCAAGGGATTTGAATTTTCTGTTTCATCTTCCTTTAGTTTCCAATAAGTTTTTGTTTTGTTTTGTTTGTTTTGTTTTTGCCTTCTTATGACATCCATGTTTATTTTCTTATGGCTTGATTCTTTGGAAACTGGTGCTTTAGTCTTTTTTGGTACACTTTCTCTTGTTATCACCAATTTCTTTTGGAGTCCCAGCTTCAATTCCCCACAATCCCACAATCCCACAATCCTTCAATCCCCACAATCCCAGAGTGATTTCCCAAGCACTGAGCTAGGAACAGCCTAAGTATAGCTGGTATGCCTCTCCCCACGCACACCAAGAAATCAAACCAAAATCAGAGTAGCTCTATAGTTCATGCATTTTCAACTCTACCTCTTCAATTGACTCCTGGCCAATTCAAAGTCCAGGCTCTCTCTCAAACACATATTTCGCTTTTTCTCTCTTCTTTAGAATCTTTGCACATTTATATTCAAATAAAAGATTTAAAACGGGGGCCAAAGAGATAGTATAGGTGTTAAGGCCTTTGCTTTGCATCTAGCTAACCTGGGCCAATCCCTGACCTTACCTACTTTTTGGGCACTGCAAAGAGTGAGCACAAAAACATGCCCCCCCCTTACACACACACACACACACACCCAAACACATGAAATTTAATAATAATGATAATAAAAATAATGATAATAATAACCAAAATGATAAAGATATAGACTAGCATGCTTCACAAATAATCATCTTATAGAAAAAGGGTAAAAAGCCCAATTGAAATGCAATCTTTTTTCCATTTGAGTTTTGGTGAAAATAGAGAATGGGATTTAATGACAGCCTGATTAAAATCTCTTAGAAAAATAAAACAACTAAGCAACTTCTTAACTTTTCCAGACACATCACTTCTTTTACTTGCACTTTTTATTCAAGTATATCTTTAAGACACATATAGCCCAATTCTTTTAAAAAAAATGGGGGGGCCCTGAAATTTTAGTTACACCACATGTGGTTTTCATTTGTGAAAAATGAACAAGCTGTTTGTGGTTAAACTGTCTAATCGCCTGTTATCAATCTAGCGCTGCATTCAAGATTTACAGGATACATCAGCTTCTGTGCCACATTAGCTGTAAAGGCGCGGGGGTGGGAGGAAAAAAAAGGAGGAGGAGAGAGTTTATCCTGAGGAATAATATTTCCAATGCAGCCACACTCACACTACATCTGGTTGTGCTGGTAGCGGCAGTTAAATTGAAATATTTCACAGCGTGTGTCAGAAACATGCAGAATGGTAATTATGACAGATCTGATTAAGCCCGAGTGCCACAAGCTCCCTGGCCAGCGTCGGTTGTGCAGGTGTGACCTTGTGCGTGCCTGCGTGTGTAAATAAAATTAATTACAAGCGAGAGGGTGAAGGCTTCAGTGACATCACAAAGCGGAGAAACTCCCAAGGGGGAGACCTAATGGAATATTTTCCCTCAGTCTAATAATACAGTTCATATTGACTTGAGGTAATTAGTGGGATCATTAAAGCAGTTTTCCCGGCGTATTTGGCTGCCTGATCAGATTAGTGAAAATGTTCTTCAGAACAAGCCCTGTGTGGTCTGCCAGAGAGGAGGAAATAGAAAGCAACAAAGCATATTTTGGAATGATAAGCAGCGCTGGACTCTGACTCCAGCACAAAAATCTCTCCTTCTCTCTGGAGTCTACCCTTCTAGCTACACTGTCCATTTTAATTCTCAGATTCCACTTGGATGTTCCTCTCCACATCCCCAACTCTTTCTTGCACTTTTTTTCTCTCTCTTTGTGAAATGAGATTGCTGTTCCAACTCCCCAAAATGCTCTTTTTCAAACAAGGACATTTAAAAATTGGGGGAAAAGTAGCTTAAATGATTGCGTGACTGTTATCTGACGACATGGGGGCAATTGGGAGGCAATGAAGGCAATGAAAGAAGAAGAAGAAGAAATAGAAGAGATGTTTAAAATTCACCTGCTAAACAAAAGAGCCCTCTCTTATAAGACACTTAGCAGGTTTGAATATTTAGTCAGGTTTAGATATCAAAATAAGTCTTGCATAAGGCAAAGTTAAGACCAACATTCTTCCTCCAGTTGAACAGAACACAGAGAAAAGGGCCATTTGTTTGAAACTACTCTATTGAGCATGCTCTACCTTGCCACCAGAATATGCCAAGCGCTGTCACAGATGGCAGACTCTGACAGTTCCCATCCGTAGCGTTGATACTCGACAGTTCAGCACAAGATCAGTGACATTCTGTCTCATTAGAACCACGCTAATTATCACAGCTAGTTTCAGGGGAAACCATGTGTTGCAATGGTCAATTTGAAGGAGCCTGTGCATCAACAAACTGGTAATAAGGATCAGACACCTTATTATATGACAGCATGCTGCCTATGATCTGATTTACGGAATCAGAGGCACTGAGGCGGCCGAGGAGGCTGGTGGTTTATGAAACAGTGTGTTTAAACCCAATTCCTAAAGCATATTGTTGGAAAGGGAATTGTTTTACACACACACACACACACACACACACACACACACACAGAAAGGCAACTGGAATTGCTGAAACATACAACAGAAGTAAATGAAGACTTGGAAATAAGACAATCTTGTTAATTTAAACAACCAACTATATGGTAATTTAACAGCAGTTTGGAACTTATATTTACTACAAAGTATTTAATACAAAGGATAGGATGGCTGTATTTCTTTCATGTCTCAAATATATACAGATATATATATATATATATATATTGATTTTTAAAAGGATAACCTATTACTTAATTGCATCATTTTGTTATGGAAATGCATTATGTGTGGAAAGTGTAGCAATTTACTTCTAACCATGAAAATCTCGGTTACTATTTTAACATATGGAAGGTATTCTTATGACAAAGAAGAAAGAAATCGACATCATATTACTATTAAGTTCTTCCATCCCTATCTTAGCACCTTTCATTGATGTGAAATTTTAATGGTGCCGTTTCTTCCAGAGCTATTTTTCTATTGTCATTTTGCATAAATACATTTTCAAAGCTCATTCACTTCATAGGGTCTTTATTTTCATTTTTCATATGAGGAAAAGAGATTAAACTAAAATAAAACCTGCTTTTACTACCAAAAACATAAAAGACAATAGTTGAGAAATAAGAAAATACTTTATCTTTGAACTTGGTGGTTGTTAAAAGATTAATCAGTGTTCAGGTCATATACTAAGTTCAACTGAATGACACTTTTCAAATGAATAATTCCTCTGAAGAGTTAAACTTCACTGCTTTTCTCTTTTCCTTAATCCTACATTCAAGATATTTGATCCTATCTGAAAAAAAAATGAGCTTTCAAAGCTGAATATAAGCTAGTTATATATGTCATAGAATATATATTCTATGTATGTTATAGAATATTCTAAGTCCATGTTTTCAACCCTAATATTTTATTCTTTTATTTTAAAATTATAATAATACAGCCATACAATTTTAGGAAAATTGGAGCCTGGGGTTAATGCTCATCCTAAAAATGCACAACTGCTGTTATTCATGTCTTAGAATACATATACAGGTCCCAGCATACATGTGCTTACTATAGATTCTTTACACCACATGGCCCCTTAACATGTTAAAGCTGAGACATGGGGCACTGTCAGGATGACTCTGGGTGTCCTGAGCACTGTAGGACCTGAGCAGCACTGCATTCTTAGGACCTGGGCATTCAAATATCTGGTCTGGTTGGCTGGCTAAGAACCTCAGGGAGTGACCTTGACTGAGAGCCATTTCTCCCACCCCTGACCCCAAGTTAAATACATGCCGATTTCTTAAAAATGACTACTTTTGGAAGTAACCTCTGAGTTCCCTCAGATAATATACTTCTTAAAGAGTTGAACCAATATTTACAAACTGGTTCTTTTCATATCTTGTTCAAAGTTTACTCAAGATACTTCTAAAGATGCAGAAATTTTATTTAATGAATTGTAACTATATTTGTTATCAGTTAACTAAGTGGATTAATATGAAATGTATTTGCATACTTTGTTGATATATTTTCAATTTAGGAGAAAAGACAAAAAAGTTTAAAATGATCTGGCAGTGGCAATAAGATTAGTGAAAATCTTTTGTTCAATGTCATTCAAGTTTTAAGGGGTACCCTTTTTTATATGACCAAAAATATAATGGGTCCAGACAGACAGAACAGGGGTTTAAAAACCCTGCCTTTTATGCATGTGACACTGTTTCCATTTCTTGTGCCACAGAGAGTAAGTATCCTGAGCACGGCCAGGAGTAATCCTAGAGCATAACAGGGTATGGCCTCAAATCCCCAAATAAGCAATAAACATAATTCATAAACAATTATGAATTAAACCTTAATGCCTAGTTTCACAAAATGTTTGTCTATCTATATAATTCAAATGTGAAAAGAGCTTATATTCAGAGTCACAATTTAACTACCATTTAAGAGCAATATCTAGTATATAATCATATAACTTTATTCACCACTCCTCTGTGGTTCTCTGAAGAGACACCATTCTAATGAAAATTCCAAGTATGCTAATATCACCAGGATACTTTTTGAGTGATGTGGGTGCCCTTCCCCACTTTCTCATACTTCCAGAAATCCTGGAAACTGAAACAAAAACTGCTGCTATGTCTGCACCTGGTCAGTTTCACAGACTTACTGGTTCTCCAGAGATATGTAAACCAAAGTCTTGAAAAATTATGGGTACACTAGCCACACAAATAAAAGATGACAATCTTGAGAGGAGAGGGCAGGCCAAACCCCTGTTCACTGAAGTCACACATGCTGCACCCATCACCCACAACTGCTATTTTGCCTATGGCCATACCTCTAAAGTTTTCTGCAGATACACCAATTAGACCAAAGCTCCTGGTATGCCAGTATCTGGCTGTTACTACCTAAGTGCAGGCACCCTTTCCTACCTTCTTGTACTTCCAGGACCATTGGCAGCTGAAAGCATGCCCCACAAAAACTGCAGTAACAGTAATGGTTCTTGGAATTCCTGAACAAATCTATTTTTGTTTACTATTGTCATCCCCACAGGAACATCTCAATTTAGACATCAATGTGTATCTGAAGCCACCTAATATTAAGAAACAAATGTAGTAAAAGCATGGTCAACTGGCAAAAAGAACTTACTATAAACCTTCTGATAATAACTTAATGACCTCATTGGAGAGACAATAATTTTTACAAATTTGCTCTGTACTCTACTTCTTTTATTCTTTTTCTTTTCTTTTTCTTTAAAATCATTTCCCTCTCACCTTGAAAGAAATATATTATGATCAACTATGTGGTTGATACATGCTTTGTAAAGTGAATTATTTTTAATTGCGAGAGGATGGCATATCTAAATATAATAACAATAACCTTATTTAGACAATTCATTACAGATATAAAAATGGGCCTGCATTTTGGAAAACAATATCCATTTGGATTCCCAATATTTAGTGAAGAGATACATTGTTTTTATTTTAGGCATCATGATTTACAATACTATTACTGGTAGGGTTTCAGGCACAAAACATCATAAGCATGACCAGCTCACTGAAGCCCTCTGGAGAGGGCTCTTATTCCCCACCCCTCCACCCTAAAACTGGGTCAGACCAATGGCCCAGTTTTACCACTTCGCTCATCTCTTTAGAGACTCCTACTCGCCAAGCACTCCAGGTATGCTGGTTCTGTGACTGACATATCCAGGAAGCAGTGGAGCCAAGCCAGGGTTCCTCCCCCAACACCTCTGCACTACTAGAAACCCTTAGCAATCACACCCACAAAATATCTGCAATAATAAATGACCAACACCATATACTGATGAAACTTTCAGAAGAGAGGCCCACTAGCAAGATAAACTCATTGGATGTATGAGCCTCACAGCTGTTAACACTAGGGTCTTTCAGATAGCCCCTATGAACCACAGCTGCCAGGATATAAACTCATTAGCCTAGTGCTACAAATCCTCAAATTTGTGGATTGCTTAAGTGACTGTGTGACACCGCCATAATTTTAATTCTGATTTCCCAGTAGTAATACACAAAATATTAAGTAAATTATTCCTACCTGGCAAGGGACAGGCTTCGGGGAGGTTGGGAAACTGATGACCAGGGTAATGTTACATTGGTGGCAGAATATTGAATGCCAGCAATAACTGTATTATGAACTATTCTGTAAACCATAGTGTCTAAAATAAAAAAATTTAATTAAAAATTTATTGCCATTAATAACATAAAGCATTCTAGGACCAAATCCTCCCCAAATTGTCCACTTCCCTTATCTCATCATCTCCTAGAGGAGATTTTTTAAAAGAGAGCATATTAAAAACAGGAGAACCAGAGAATTACACATCTCTTTGCCTCACAAGTCAAGCAAACACAGGGGTCTCCCATACTGTGTTTTAAACTAGACATGAACAGATTGCTGAAATAATTATACTCTGGATTGTCAAACCTTTAACCTCATTTACTTCCCCACGTTACTTTTCCCCCTTCAACCTTTTAGGAAAGCCAACCAAGAAACCTAAGGTATTATTCCTCAGGATTTCACCTACTCACTATTAAAAACTAATAATAATAAAATGGAGAATGCAGGATTTGGCTTGAAGAAAACTCTATTCATCTAAGAGAATGGATTCTGAGCCCACAAAGCAAATGGTTTTCCCTACACTGGCAAAAAAGTACGTGGTACCAGAAATAACAGAAACTGTTATTTTCAAGTCATCAGGGGCCTCCTATGGCTCTTAAATAAATGACTACACAGGTAAAATTGTGCTGTGGCAAAGTCTGCTACACGAACATTTTAAAAGAATGAATCAGCACTTCAAGTGTAGTTTCTATGAAGTATAATTTAATTCTAACAAAATAAAGATGCTTCACAAATGGACTAGAAGACAGAATGTAATCACACTCTGTGATTCTTCCCTTGGATTCCATCACTGTAAAGTCAGATTCCCAACATTTAAAATGATAATTTAACCTCTGAACAGACCTAAATCTACAGAACTGAACTTACCATGGTGGCAAAGGGAGGAGAGAAGTTGAGGGAGGTCAGGGTAGTAGTGTGTGTGTGTGTGTGTGTGTGTGTGTGTGTGTGTGTGTGTGTGTGTGTGTGTGTGTGTGTGGTATTGCAATATTGTTTGCATGAATCTCAATCATCAACAGTATTTAAATCAGTATCATAAATTGTGACTAAAAGTTTTAAAAATACTTTAATTTTAATTTTGCCCTACTTCTAGCTCCATATCATTTTGTGAATTACTATCAATCAAATTTCCAAATCCAAAGTTCAAAATGATACTTTAAAAAAAATGATGAGGGGCCCGGGAGATAGCATGGAGGTAAGGCGTTTGCCTTTCATGCAAAAGGTCATCGGTTCGAATCCTGGTGCCCCATATGGTCCCCCGTGCCTGCTAGGTGCAATTTCTGAGCATAGAGCCAGGAGTAACCCCTGAGCACTGCCGGGTGTGACCCAAAAAACAAAAAACAAACAAACAAAAAAAATGATGAACTCAAAATGCATTAATGTGCTTTTTTCTTTCTTAATTTTATGTCCCCTCTCTATTATTCTAGAGGTCTATAATCTCAATGAATAGAGTGGTGGAAAAGAAGACTAAGGAAAGCAAAAAGCTTTACATTATTTGATTCTTTGACTGTTCATGGTATCTTCACAGAGGCAGAAAGCCTTTCTTTTAAGGACTAAAAATCTGTACCTATAAAATCATTCAAGAACTAGCAGTCAAAGTCCTGTAACTCTATAGGTCTGGTGGGGAGGATGGCTAAAGATGATGGAAAGTATGTTCAGTCAAATAGAATTTTCACCATCTAGTTCCTTTACCTGGAAAAATATCCTGTTTAATAAAGCAAATCATTTTCTAAACACAAGTGGCAATACAATGCTGCTCTGTAAAAGTCCTTAACTCCTGCTGCATTATTATACCTGGAAACTCCTCCTTTACAAACATGAAAATCAGTGTAACAATCAGATGTTCAAGGCAAGGTCTACAGTGCTGCTAATGTCTCCTTGCTGGACATACACCTTAAGTCTCAGAGCTCTCAAGGGGTTTGCCGTGGAATAAAATTAGACTCCAACATCTGCCACCATTAAGGAAAAAATTCCATTTTCATCTCCCATATGAAAACACTATAACCAACGAACAGTAACTGAACCTTGGTGCTATAATGATTATTACCCAAATCATCTATTTTTTTAAACAGTAAAATTAGCAAATTCTGTTCTCATAATTATTTAAAGGTTATCAGTCTAAGTGTTTGATAAAATTCCAATATGATTCACTTGGAAAAATTGCTGCTTATCAGAACATAAAATGTATTCGTTTGTAGCTATTCACATTATGTGTAAAGCATATCATCTTTTGAAAGTTTGCATTAGCCTGCTTTCCTACCGAAGCACAAAAAGTAGCCTACCTTTAGTTTTCACTTGCATATTTTACCCAGACATCTCTATTAGAGTTAAAAACAATTTCATTTCTATTACTCATCGAAGAGATGAGATAATAGAATAAATGTGAAATGGTGGAATTGACAGAGTTGGTTTCTCTTATTGAAGATGCTTTGTGCATTAGTCACTGCATAGCACAAATATAATGTGTCTGGTTCCATAACATTCTGGTACTATGGGAACTTTAAAATAATTATGCTGCCTGCCATTCAGAGTATCTGACTAAAGCTTTACCTTTTAAAATGAAAGGTATTTTAAGATACACAAGTGGATAAGTAAATGATTCTATATGGTGTCTGAGCCTTTTGCTGATTAGCACATTATAAAATGTTATCCATTTGTATAGAATGTCATATAATATACAATTCTTCTGCATACAATAGAGCATTTGACAGCCTTCTAGGTCAATTTCACTTTTTTATATCACTAATTCATAGCATCCTTTTAATCTTCTACCTTGTGTTTATATCCCCACTGCCTACCCTTCGTCAGGCATGGAAAACAAAACAAAATAAAAAAACAACCAGACAAACAAAAGCCCTCATAGATCCTGAAGGCATGTGGTGTAACAATCTGTATTCAATGAAAATGTTAATAAAGAAAAGCCCCTTGTTACTTTCTCCTTTAGCAGGGTAGATATGACTTCAATATGGGCTGGAACCCAGAGATATATTAAAACAGTAGGGGCTGGAGACACTGTATAACAGAGTAAGATGCTTGTCTTGCACAGTTGATCCTGGTTTGATTCCTGACACCCCATCTGGTCTCCTGATCTGATCCCTGAGTACAGAGTCAAAAGCAAGCTCTCTAAGCACAACTAGTGTGACCCAAAAATTAAAATTAAAAGAAAAATAGCAGGAATAACAGATTATTGGAGGTTGACCTACTAATTATGACTCAAGTGACCCTAGTGATCCTCATGTGTGAAATGAGGAATGCTAGAACTCATAGGGTTACAAAAACATATCTATGCATACTAAGTATCACAAAATAGGTTCCAGCACAAGAAAGATGAATGCCAAGTCAACCCAGACTTAAGCACTCCTCCCAACACCAAAAAATGACACAACAAGCAAAAACTACAAACTGAGAAAAAAGTGACCCTGGTCCTTTCTTTACAGACACTTCATTGCAGAGGCTCCTACATAATTCTGTTCAACGTTAAGAAATCTGACCTTGGGGCCCGGGAGATAGCATGGAGTTAAGGCGTTTGCCTTTCATGCAAAAGGTCATCGGTTCGAATCCCGGTGCCCCATATGGTCCCCCATGCCTGCCAATTTCTGAGCATGGAGCCAGGAGTAACCCCTGAGGCACAGCCGGGTGTGACCCAAAAACCAAAAAAAAAAAAAAAAAAAAAAAAAAAAAAAAAAAAAAAAAAAAAAAACCAAAAAAAAAAAAAGAAATCTGACCATTAAAAAAAGGTCATGTTGATTAAAAGAAACTAGGTTTTTGTTTTCTAACCTTACCCCTCCCCCTATGGCTCATTTTTATGTTTTCTTCATAAAATTCATGTCAATAGAATACAGCTGAAGTAAAATGGCTGCCTTCCTGATCTCTGTGTGTTTTTTATTTGTTTGTTTGCAGGCCATATGTGGCGATTCTCAGAGTTTATTCCTTATCAGCAATCAGAAATTACTCCTGATGGTGCTCAGAGTATCTTATGGGATACTAGGTATCAAAATGAGATCAGTCTCATACAAGGCAATCACCCTAGCCACTAACTGTACTACCATTTTAGCCTCCTGTTTGTTTTTTTTTAAATCATCAATCATCCTACATATTTTCATAAGGAGATGGTGTTACCATCTAAACAGAACAACTAAAAGAAAAATACAATAATGTTCCACTAGGACGTCAGTGAATTTGATTATCTGGGGGAATGAAAGTCAGAGGCTCATACTTGACATCAAAATCTGAATTGGTCTTTTAGACTAACGTAAACAATTCACCTGACCTTTAAAAAAAATCCTTTCTTACCCCCAACCCCCCAAAAACACTCCTAAGGATCAACCCAGGCCTCACACATGCAGACCTGACCACTGAATAACAACTCCAGCTCTCTTGTGATTTTCTCTGAACCTGGAATGAGGCGATGAAGTAACAGCTTTGGAAGTTTTAGAATATACTTGCATAGATGTTGCTAATCAACATGGTTAAAGAGAACCAAGGGTGAACTTGGTAGAACAGGGTATCAGAGACTAAAAGGTTTAAATCTCCCTTAAAAATCACTCACATCTTATCAGCCAATTCTAGCCACCACATATATAGTTCTAAAATCAATTACTGAGTTGGGGTAGGGAAAGAATGAAGTAGAGGAAGTGTGTGGTTATAGCAAAACAGTGCCTCAGACAGAAAGAAATTGGGGAACATCAGACTAGCTTAAATGGGAGTGACAAGTAACTTAATAATAGCAAAAAGTTTTAAGTTATTATTTGGTTGGCTAAAGGCTGACCCTTATCACGTCCCACATAAATACACAAGTTCAGCTTCTGTTTACCTACTTGGAGAAGTAGACAACCCATCTAAAATATGCTATAATTTAATTGGACAGTCAGAAGAGATTTAAGAACAGAAAGAAGGACTAGATAATCTATGTTTTAGATATGAGATCTTCATCGTAATTGGACAAAATAGCCCAAACAAGAATGTTCAGGGTGGGTGGGTGAGGGGTAAAAGTGAGAACAGGACATGTCTCCTTAATACATAGTCTTGGCATGTAAATGAAGGCATCTGAAGAAGCACACAGGTTTGAAGCGGCTCTAACATTCTATCATAATTAGAAACATTTCAAGAGCCCTGTAATTTCCAATCAAAATTACAGTAATTTCCGATATACAAGCCATGATTCATGACAGAATTTTACATTCCATAAGAGATTACGGTGGCCTGATGTATGACATGCTGAGTATGGCACTAACATAAACAATTCAGTTTAATGTTTAAACAGCACTTGATGTTTAGAATCTCACAATAAAAGAAACATATTATTGTAGAAATTATCACTTTGACAGTGATTGAAGGGTAGGCAGGCATGTGGCCTATAAAGCTATAATTTTTACAGTCCACAGCTTGAGTTTAATCTTTTTTATATAACATTTCCAAGATATCCCCCTTAAGTATTTCAGCTAGCCTTTAACTTAAGCAACAGCCACTCTTTCTAAAGCAAAAATACTGTCCACTTCTGTTTTTAATGTGTAGAAAAGAAAATTTTAGGAAAGTCTAATTAAAAAGTATTGCATTAAAAATATTCTCAGGGTTGCATTATTATTTCTCTTACCAGAAGCTGACAGCAGTCAGGCTGCTTTTATAGAGGAGAGTTCATCAATGATAATGAAAATATATTTGTATTGAATGTCATCTTAAAATCACTTGAGCCCTTCATTGCTTATTAAACTCACTTTAATAGTGTTATCAAATCTTTTGTGAGAGTTTTGTATTTTGGTCCTTTACAAAGCACTCTTTGTGGGGGCATTTTTTTTTCCTTTTGACTTTGGGGCCACACCCAGCAGTGCTCAGGGGCTACTCAAGCTCTGTGCTCAGAAATCACTTTTGTCAGGCTGGGGTATCATATGGGATGCCATGGATTGAACCCGAGTTGCCCATGTGCAATGCAAACACCCGACCTGCTATGCTATGCTCAGGCCACCAATCGGGAATTTGCCTTGCACACAGTCAACCTAGGTTTGATCTGACATCTCATATGGTCCCCAGGCACTGGAAGGAATGACCCTTGAGCACAGAGCAAGAAGAGTATTGCTGAGTGTGACCCCCTAAAAATTATTGAAGTTTTTTTTATATGAATAGGTTCTCTTATTTCTGATGAGCATAAATTATCTCCATATAATTGTATTTACAAAGGTCTACCTCTTATAATCCAAGGAGTTGTAATTTTTCCAACTCTATTCTATTTATTTACAATTTTCTGAACTTGGGTAATTTCTTGACTTAATTAAACATTATATAATCAGTATATCTCTTGTTTATACAGACATATATACACATATAAAAGCATATAACATTATATACACATTAAATAACACTAAAATTATATTGCAATCATATCTATACATCTATGTATACTAAAAATCATTAATGTGCAAAACATATCATGTGTCAGTCTAATTTTGTAAGTTCACTTAATAGTCCAAGAAGCCAAAATTGGACAGAACACTAAATATGTTTGCAGTATAGTACTTTAAGATGGACAACAAGGTCAACTAAAATAACAATAAACTGTCCTTATTCACCTTATTTGTTCTAGCACAATTAATGAAATTGAGAAACTTCTTATCCGTTATGATGTTCTTCTTGAAGACAACTATTAAATGACTCAGGAATTTAGTAAGGAATGTGGTGCCTGGAGAGTGGGTGTGACTCCGTGCTTTTTACCTGAATTGAATGAATGAATTTCATTCATCCCAAGACTGTAGAGATCATCCTGGAGATGGGTGACTCTCTGTGACTCAAGTTCATGTTGAAAATAGACATCCCTATTAACGAAATCTTCACAGGCATTGTACAGAAACATTGTCACTGCCTAGCAGAAGCGCTTACCTGGCTTTTGGTTGCTGCCACCTTTGCAAACAGTGCTTGGGACACTTTAGCACGCTTCATTTCCTGCTGAATTTCATCATAAATGGAAGCATTAATGTTCATGGTATTGTTCTCTGGTTTCCCATTCCTCTCAGTGGCAATCGTAGCTGTTTTCACCTACAAAACATTGTGAACATGACTGTCATTTTTCATGGGCCAAATTATTTTGAAGCTTCTCAGGCACAGCATCCAAACTGGACACCATTGCTCCTTTTATGATCAAGGTGATCAACAGTGCAGTCATTCAACATTAGTTATTACCCCGAGATCAGATTGCTTAAGTTAAGTAAGTCACATTGACACAGGTGATTGCATCTGTAATATGACAGCAACTGCCATTTGACAACCAGGAATTATAATGTCATAAAGTAAGTTTTCTGGAAAACGAAATAGTTTCAAAGACTTGAAAATCCTAAACTGTTTCCCAATTACCTTTCATTGCAGTTCAAACAAAGGAAATTCATGATTAAAATCATAATGTAGAGTGCTGTATTTTCACTGGGTGCCCAGTGCCTAATAGACAATTGCATCACTAATAGCTATTACATACTATGGCCTTTTTAATTTTAGTCTCTTTTTATGCCTTTTCCTCTTCTATTTAAAACACCTTCCATAACAAAGCCATTTGCAGAGCTGCATATTTAAATCTTCTATCCATCCATGAAACAGGTACAGTACCTTGCTTAATTATCATAAAGGCTGGTTGCATTTTACACGTGCATGTCCAAGCTGTTCTGTATAATTATTTCATCTTTTTCTGGCACCCCTGTATAATAACTATCTCCTTTGACTTGGGGAACCAGACCATAAGAAAATGCTTCATGATATTCAATAGAACATTACTGTACGTTGCACAAAATGGATCATTAGGGACTTTACAAATATATTAAAAATATATAATATTGAGTGAAAAATTGCTATCTATGCTTCTGGTAGTAATGATAAGCAGATATAAATTAAAAAGCTGTAAAATTTTAGGGGAAGTGAAATTTCAACTTTGAAGTTTATTGCTATTATTCTTAAAACTCCAAATTACAATAATCATGAACCTAATATTAAGTATGAACCTTAGATTTTTTTTAATACCGGGAAACTTGTAAAAATGCAAATATTAAATGACCACAAACTAAGGAGTATGTTTGCATAGCAAAATCATTCACTGAAAAGCATTTTTTCTCAGAGGCCTTTATAGAATCCAGATTTATGTTCCTTAGAAATTTACCACTATAAACCACTTTTCACATTAACAGTGAAAGAGAATAAAGTACATAGGATACATGATGCCGTTTTATCATTAAATGATATACCTTCCTGATCTTACTCTATGTCATTTCATCCAGTTTTATTTCACCTTGATAACAAACTTTTGGAATCAAAAGAGGGGCAGAGGTTATTCTAAAATTTTCTGCACTTAAGAGAGCAAAGGTGTTAAAACCTGCTGACAAAATTCTCTTAACACCTAGCCAGTCAACAAAATAACTCACCTCTTGTCTTATCTTGAAGAGAGGGTAGATTCTTCTACCTTAACACTACTCTTTCTAAGTATCTGAGAGGACAATTCCATGAAATGGTAAAATCACAGGCTGGAAGTGAGGCTACAGAAAGGAGGCAGGAGGCCAACTAGCAAGAGGGGCCCACTTGCCACTCCTCAACTATTGACAAAATAGGGAGGGCAAGGGGTAGGTTAACTTCCCCCCTTCTAGTTCTATGACTCTAGTTAGCAAGGGCATTCATGGGGGTATTTGACGACTGGAGGCCACAAAGAATAAGAATGTGCACAGGGCTTTGCAGCAATAATCTGCTAAACACCACTTTAGGAGCCAGAAGAGTTAAGGCATTACCATAAATTGCCTACAAAGTTGCTTTGGTGAGATTCAGGACTCTGCTCTGGGGTGGTCTTGCTTTGAGGCAGAAGGATAGATTTGATCACCCCATGGGGTCCTTTTTAATACCTATTTTTCTCACTGCTTAAATGAAAGGGCAAAGAAAGCCATTTCAATTGCCTTGAAAATTGAATGTTATGGAAATAGAAGCACCAAGTCCACTGCATTGGTAGAAATAGTTCTTTGGGAGCAATCTCCTTAGCAATGAGAAGAGGGTAGGCTTAGGAAACTTGATATTTCAGTATGTTTACAAAAGTAATTTTCACTGTTTTAGAAAAAAATTAGTCTTATGAATTTTTGAGGTGGGCTTTAATTATGTTTTGACCCTCATTTTGTTTCCAAAATTTTCTTTGATTTAATTTATAAAAAATAATGAGAAAGCTATTATACCTTGAGCAAAAACATTTTATATCATTAAACAAATTTCAAATAACCACTTTCTAAAAGCACTTCCAACAATGTGGAAAAAACACAAATATTTAAAAGCGCAATGATTTAAAAAAAATAAACTGTATTACTCACTTTAAAAGTATTTAGAAAAGCTCTTCTTTATCATCCTGTTGGCTCAGATATACATCTTTCCATAGATAAGCTACTAGCATTCTGGATTCACATTTTTTCCTAAACATAAGCTATTGCTTAAGGGGAACTGACTTGGACAGCTTTTCAAAAATATGAAAGCTGAATTTTTCCCCAGGTAAAAATGGAAACAAAAATCTTTTATACCTCACTCTTCTAAGTACTATTTTAGCTTAGTACAAAAAAAATCTTCTTTAATCCTGGTTTAGCTTTTAATATTATATCATACATTAAAATTCATAAAGTAGTTCATTCCAGGCAAAACAAACTACTCTTCAGCTCTTCTCCACAAATAGCACAGGAGGTAAAATAAAAGCAGTTGCTTTCTGAATATCAAGGTAGGGTTACTGCTCCATCATTACCGGGGCGCCAGGGAAGTAGTTAAGAATTGGAGTTTCTACTATTTATCTTCCAATGAGAGTAGAGGGTGAACCCTTTAAGGTCTATCTTTAATTTCATTAAAATTGTGCAAAAGAACACAAACTTTCCAGAAATATTCTACCTCATAACATTGCTAATCCATCAAACCATATAACCAAATTCTCTATATTTTATAAATCCTAAATGACAGAGATTATGTCAAATAAACATTGCTGTGGTCTAGATTGGTAGGGATGCTATTTCTTATTGCTAAGCAATATGACTTCAAGCATACACTTGTACCCACATACACAATTACAGCTTTATATACTTCAATAATAATAATAATAATTTTGATAATAAAGTTTGACAGTCATTAGGTATTTATTATATGGTGAGTAGCATGTTAACATGAATTAACTTTTTAACCTGCACAAGAGCCCAGAAGTGGGTATTATCACCCCATTTTAAAAATGAGAAAATGTTCTTAAAACTAAAAGGCTAAGAATCTTGTCCACAGAGCAAGACTGAGTGAGAGCTGAACTTAAGTTTGTCAGAACCTAATAATCACCTAAAACCTCAAAACTGCTGAAAGCATGATGCTAAATGTAATTTCTTCATTTTGGAAAAATCTGCATTTTTTAAGAAATGCTAGACCTGTTATGGGGGGCCCTTTTAGTAAGGAATAGCTTTATTATTAATTTTACAAAACTTATTGCATTATTTCTCAAGACACACCAACTATAAACTGTTAGTGAAATTATTTCTTCAATGTGCTCTTCTGACATATGCTAATCAGTTTCAATCTCAAATTTTAATATACTAGCACTGTCTTATGATACAAACTTTTTATGATTTTCATTTTGAAAGAACAATATTTACCTGCCAAATTTGGATTTTATAAAGTCCTCAAGCTTCTAAAAGATTATTATTAATGAAAGCATTTCTTATGTTCATAATATGCTAAAAATAATGCTGGTCAAAGAATCTAGAGCATGTAAAAGTTTATCATGTATTAAGTTATTGTCCATCTACTTTTTGTTTCATTATAGAAGAAGCTGTTGTAGATGACAGAAGGGTTTAGTTGTCAGATTATATACTGCTTCTAAAATTTGATACATTTTCTAAAGTGCTGCTATAAAATGATACTGCTCCAACTAAAATATTACATGAAGAGATGTATAAAAAATTTAGAAGATGGGGCAAGAGGGAGAGGGTCTTGCTTTGTATGTAGCCAACCTGACTGGGTTCAATCCCCAGTATCCTATAGGATCCCCTAAGTACCACCAGGATTTATTCCTGAGTGCAGAGACAAGAATAAAAACACCTGAGCATCACTAGATGTGGTCCCCAAACCAAAAAAAAGAAAAAAAATAAGTAAATAAAAGATAAAATCATAACACAATTCAAGTAAAGATTATAACTTGATAACTATAGGCTTTCAAACAGTCCTTATAAGAACAGAAATTGTTAATTTGATTCCAAAAAATCATTTTTAAAATGTAGAAGTAGAGCTATAACAACCTAAAGCAGAAATTAACCTAAAAGTGATTTGTTCGGGCCAGAGAAATAGCATGGAGGTAGGGCATTTGCCTTGCCTGCATGCAGAAGGACAATGGTGGTTCAAATCCCAGCACCCCATATGGTACCCCGAGCCTGCCAGGAGTAACCCCTGAACTGCTGGGTGTGACCCAGAAACCAAAAAAAAAAAAAACCACAAAAACCAAAAACCAAAAACACAAAAACTAAACCTGATTTGTTCTCTGGAAAAGAGAATTTCCCGAAAGGAATCATTAATTGATGTTAATAAGATTCTTTTTTTTATATCCACCCAGAAAGTTTGCCAAATAGTCAGTTAAAAAAAAAACTTTTATTTTGTGGGGGACGTTGGGACCATACCCTGCATTGCTCAAGGAATATTCCTGGCAGTGCAGAGAGGACAATATGTGATAGTAAGGACCAAAATGAGGTTGACTACTTATAAGGCAAGTGCCCTACCTGCTCTACTATCTCCTACAATCTCTCTGGCTCAGAAAAAGAAAACTTCAAGAGAAGGAAAGTTTATAGGAATGGGATTCTCCCAGAATTTTTTTCTTTTCTGTTTTTTGGGGCAACACCAGGGAACTATAGAAGATGCCAGGAATAGAACTCAGGAAAGCAGCAATGCAAGGCAAATGCCTACCCACTGTACTCTCTTTCTGGCACCCCTACCAGATATTTTCATATTATCAAAAACAAGGTTATTTTCTCTACAATCTCAAAAAACATTTAGATATCCAAATTCGTCCAACGTGAAAACTTAAACACTTAGTGTGTACTTTTTGTTGCTTTTGTTTGTTTGCTTGCTTGCTTTTGGTCATACCCTGCGGTGCTCAGGATTATTGCTGGCTCTGTACTCAGTAATCACTCTTGATGTGCTGGAGCACTAAATGGGATGCTGGGGGACTGAATGAGGGTGGCCTGCATCCGAGGCAAGCACTCTACTTATTGTACTATCACTCTGGCCCTCATATGTTCTATTAGAGCTGTCTTTCTCCTTTTCCTAATTTTGGAAAACAAAAATCTCCTGTGATGATGACCAATAGATAAAGTCCCCGCCTCTTTTCTAAAATGTTTGTTGGTATCGTGAGGAGAAGGCTTGAAGTAAGGAAAAGAGCTATAAATTGACTAAATTTTAGATAGAACTAGTTTTCTTTTTATACTCTCTTACGAAAAGGCTGGTATGAGGAATCAATGAGGAATAAAGAATAAAAAAAATAAAATAAAAATGGTACATGAGATGCTCAGAAAACAGTGAACCATTATCAGGTACAAGTCATTCTTATTTCTTTTTTATTTTGGGGCCGTATACCCGTTGATGCTCAGTGGTTATTCCTGGTTCTGCGCTCAGAAATCATTCCTGGCTTGGGGGACCATATGAGACACCCAGGGATTGAACCTCAGTATGTCCCAGGCTAGTGCGCGGCAAGACAGACAACTCACTGCTTACACCATTGCTCTGGCCCCTCATTCTTATTTCTTACATCAGAGCATGATTTATGCTTTCATCAAAAAGGTCCAGGTCAGAGCTTACTGTCCCAATTGGAAGACAAAGTTTATAATTTACTAATTTAGTCATATTACTAGTTCAATTTTATAGCAAGACATTCTCTCCTTGAACACTAAGGGTTTGCCCAAGGGGTTATCCACTTGAGAAGCCAAGAGGTCTAGTGATTTCTGAGGTTGGTCCAAGTTTTCCAAGAAAGTCACTATCAAAATTATAGAACCATAATAGCTAAAGACTTGTCTCACACACAAAAAAAGGTCCAAATGTTTACATTTGGGAAAAAAATAAAATGTGGTTATGTCACATAGTTTTAACCCCATCACAATATGACAAAAAAAAAAAACTAAAAATTTTTGCAAACTGCTTCTATTCTCTGTGGCTTTAACCTTTCCCCCTATTCTACTTTAATGATTTGTAATAAGCACATTAAAACTTTACATACAGTGCACTGGATCTAGTTTGAGCATTAGATTTCAACTGCTTCAGAAAGTACTGATTCAACTTCTCTGGAACAGATTTATTTTATTATGAAGTTTTTTTATTTAACACTGAGAATACTTTTCATGCTTAAAAAATTTCTGAAAATTTAACTCATTGATCACATCATATGTAAGTGAGAAAAAGCATAAAGGATTCTCAGAAAAGCAAATAAGATACCTTAAATATTTATATTACTGAAGAGAAGTGTTATGCACATATCAAAAAATCATTGTAATTAGCTGATTATTATTGAAAAAAAACAATTTTTCATTAAAAATTTTTACTTAGTATCTATACGCGTTTTATGTTCTTTATTGACTGACTATCCCAGCTAAGATCTTGGTCTCAAATCCTCTTGAAAACAAGTAGTATAAGAATTATCACTTAAAAATTATATTAACTGGCTAAAGAAAACACTTAGTGGATAGTGGAATCATATTAGGATAATAAATACATGCATTAAATCTTAAAATTAGAATATTGGGGACAAAATGCTGTATTAAGGAACCACCAAGTCAAATATCTGAAGATTTAAAAAAAATAAAAGCTTATATATTTGTCTAAACTAAATCATTCTTTTGTTTGATTAAGTGATAAAGTAATTCTCTGCCCAACGGTCTTTAGTAATAAACTACAGTGGCAAAGTTAATGAACCTATGTGTATTAGCTCTAAACTCTGCAAATTAAGTGTTAAACCTAGTTCAAAGTAAATACTTTTTAATTACTCCTACGAAAGTTTTACATGTAGTATAATGTGTTCCTCATTATTTTTCTTAAATATTATATAGAAGAGAATATTATAGAGACTATTATATATTATATTATATATGTTATATATTATATATAATATTCTATATTCAAATTCAATAATTGTGTTCATAAATGGTGTAGATGTCTTTTTTATATTTTGTTAAAGAAACAACATATTTATTAACACAAAAATAACTCCTTTGGTCTGTTCCCAGACAAAATTGATTTTCATTATGTAAAATGATAAAAATAAACTCTTGTGATGTTTCTAAATAATATTCATTTTATTCAATATAAAATTTAAGACCTGAACACATATCTTAATATTCTATTCCTTATTTATGAGGTATCCAGCATTTTCCACTTTAGTATTGAAATTTCCTACACTTCTATACTTGCGATGGTATGATTATTCTTTTGCTATTGATAAACAGAATCAAATTTCAACATGACATAATTTTGCATAAAAATTAAACATATCTTCAACATTCAACTTTTATTCAGTTTCAGCCCACCTTATTTTTAACAGCTTCCCATACCACAAGTGAGATGTGTAAGAAAATTAATTTGTGGGGTGGGCTGGAGAGCTACCATGGAGGTAGAGCATTTGCCTTGCATGCAGAAAGATGGTGGTTTGAATCCCGGCATCCCATATGGTCCCCTGAGCCTGCCAGGAGAGATTTCTGAGCACAGAGCCAGAAGTAACCCCTGAGTACTGCCGGGTGTAACCCAAAAACAACACACACACACACACACACACACACACACACACACACAAAGATATATTTCTGGTGGATTTTGAATCTAAACTACTATAATTTTTTATGTAATAGAACTTACTGAAATTATAACAGATTATTTTCTTAACTTTATTTTTTTAAAAGATAGCAAATGAACATACTCAAAGTTAACAACTGGTGATTTGTGTCTTAAAAATTACAAAAAATATGGGAAATATAAAATTGTGCCCATTTTTGGGAATATAGATGGAATTCCTTATCAGCTCCATTCAAAGCTGCCTTCAAGGATTGTATTAAACTTAATTATGAAAGATTACAAACGAGATGAAGTGTAATTGGTACCAGCTGCAGTTTGTATTGGAAAGCATAAATACAAATAGAATTATTTATTTATTTTATTTACTATTCAAATGATAGCTCTAAAATTCATTGGAAAAAAACGTGTATTAGTTTTCTTTTCCTGTTTGTTGCATTTAAAATAGTTGCTAACTTACTGATAATAGGGAAATATACATTGCAGTTAAAGATTACCTTTTGCTCCAAAGAACCCCTAAAATGAAGCAACATGGTGTAAGTTTCTCTCTATTTAGTAGAATTGTGTTACATCAGAATAACTTATTTGGGACAAAATTCTCCTTAAGAAACTATATAAAATTTTTTTTTAAATTATGTATCTTCAGTCTTGTTAAGATTCTCTTTCAAGTGGCTACTGTGTTTGCCTGACAGGACTCAGGCTTGATCCTTTGTATCCCATATAGTCCCCTGAGCCTGCCAGTAGCCAGTAGTAAGCCTTGAACACAGAGCCAGGAGTAAGCCCTGAGCACAGCTAGATGTGGCAAAAAAAACAAACAAACAAAAAAAAAACCCAGAAAAACAAAAATACAAAAAGAACGCCAGCAAAAATTCTTCCTCAATACTAAAAATATAGATAGGGACTATTAAGAATGAGGAAAGACAACACTGATGGTGGGAATGCCTCTGATTCAATGTCACCATGTACCTGAAATACTACTGTGAATGATTTGTAATCCACTTTGGTCAAAATAAAAATTATTAAAAATAAAAAAGAATGGGAAAAGAGACCTCACCTGGGGAGGGCGGCTGGGTGGTGTGCTTATCAGGGGGGCAGGACCCATAGCAGAGGCAGCATTCAAGCTCCTTTCCCTTTCATCCTGGTAAATCCGATCTCTTTCAGCTTCTGGTAACTGCAAGAAATTCTGCATAGCCCGTAGGTTTACCAGCAAAGACTGGGAGGCAGTCTTGGGGTCTTCCTCCTTTCTGAGAATTTCTGAAAGCAAGCCCTGCAGGGAATAAAAAGGCATGTGGTGAATCTGCTCTTAAGTTCGCTGCCCAGTCACCAATGGTCCTTCCTTTTTCTTCTCCACTCAGTTCAGAAAAATTAACAGCCAGAAACATTAGCACTATACAGGAATATATTAGTTATGATCGAAGTGGTAGAGAAGAGTGCCTTGATTATATTCTTAATTTTATTAAGCATCTGCTTTACATGTAACATAAACTGAAACTGCCTAATTGGCCTTCTTCCTTTGAGTGGCTTAACTTGCCAGGAAATCTTTTACAGAGAGATGATAGAGGGAAGTTTAAATAGCAGCACTGAACTGGAGACTTCTCATGTTGCTTAGACAAAGGCAGTAGAATGCCAATAGCACATGTAAATATACAAAGTCATCTCTAGAAGTCAATCTTTCAAAGAAAATACTAGAAAAGGAATTGTATTAGGAAAGGCATATTACTAGCATCATCTAAATTTAATCCCGCTTTCACAAGCTAAGTATTAAATAGTTTTTAATTTCCAAATAATTGGAATCAATGGAACCAAGTAACCTTTTCCATTTACTATTTAAAGTGTATTGAATACACTCCAAATAATTACAAATATCATCTTGTTAGACCATAACTCTGAGTAACAGATTGAAATTTAGAACCGCAGAACTACTAGTTAACATTAAATACAAAATCATTTTTCTACATTGCAAAAATTCATTATAATATGCCACAGAAAAGATTATTTTCAAAATTTGTAATTATCAATTTTTTTTGCCTTTCTGGCCCCCAAAAGTGAATGTTGCAAATCACTTCTAATTTTAAACTTTGGAGACTGGAGAGATAGCACATATTTGCCTTGCATGCAGACAACCCAGGATGGACCTGGGTTCAATTTCTGACATCCCATTTGGTCCCCTGAGCCAGCCAGAAGTGATTTCTGAGTGCAGTGCCAGAAGTAACTCCTGAGTGTCACCGAGTATGGCCCAAAAAAACAAAACAAAACAAAAATTTAAACTTTTTCAAAAATGGCTATTTTGCCCCAACTCTTGTTTTGACTACAGTATGAAGAAGAAGTATTGGAAACATTTTCAAATCATATAATACGGACTAAATAGCCCTGTCTCTTCAATTTGGTACATAAAATGCCTAGAATATAAAGATATTTGTTTTCAGGTTTTCAGGCTTGAAAGCTGTTAAGCAGGTAAGGCACTAGCATCTGGCATGGTTTGACCTTTATGGTTGATAGAGTCCACTGAGCACCACTAGGAGTGGTCCCTGAGCACAGAACATGGAGTAGCATCTGAGCACAGCTGAGTGTGGCCCCCAAACCAAAATTTCCCCCAGAAAAGATTTGTTTTCAATATTTGGCCAGAATATCAATGTATCATGATATAAGTTTGAATAAAAATTTGTCAAGAACTGCCCATTGGGACTGACGCAATAGCAGTGGTAGGGTGTTTGAATTGCAAGCAGCCAATCTAGGACAAACCTTAGTTTGATCCTCCAGTGACCACCAGCCAGGAGCAATTTCTGAACACATAGCCAGGAGTAACCCCTGAGTGTCACAGGGTATGGCCCAAAAAGACCTGCCCATAAAATTTGCAAATCTTACTTTCCAATAACCTTGAAGAAATCACTAAAGAGAGTATTTGTGGAAGGGAAGATAGTGTAATATCAAAAAACAACTGAACACAAAAATAAAACTAAATAAATAAAAACAATTGCACATCAGGTGCTACTCTTTGGATTTTATTCATAGTTTCCTGGTGATGCAGATCAATCTTCAGATTCTTTAGGGATAATGTAATCCCTTGCTAAAATATACAGGTACAATGATAGAAAAAGATGTTGACTATTTAAAAAACTATCTAAAGCCTAAAAGAACTTCCAACAACAAGGGGGTCAGAGCAGTGGCGTAAGCAGTAGGGCATTTGCCTTGCACTCACCAACCTAGGATGAACCGAGATTTGCTCCCCTGGCGTCCCATATGGTCCCCCAAGCCAGGAGTGATTTCTGAGCGCATACCCAGGTATAACCCCTGAGCTTCACTGGGCGTGTCCCCTCTCCCCCAAATAAGAACTTCCAACAAGTTCGGGATGTAAAGGAGTACATTCAAAGTTTCTCACTTGTAACCCACATCTGGAAAGAGGAACTGAGCCTTTGGTTTTACCAAAAGTGATGGAAGAATGAAAGGTTTGTGTTCTTTCATTCATAATACTGACAAGTAATGTCACAAATGTTGTTTGTGCCAGAACATCCAGTCAATTTAAGTAAAATTCACTCAAACAGGCAGTCAATCATCCAGCTATTTAATTTGCACAAGGCCAACTAATTAGATTGGCTGCTTTTGATGTGTCACATTGGAAAGGAAAAATACAGGTTTCCAAAAAAGGTGCTCCAAAATAGCTGTAAATAAGTCATTCTTGTACTCTACTTCTATCTACCAAATGTTACAATTAAAAGATGCTTTTAGCAATGTGAATTAACTAATTATTATTAAATAATAATCGAGAAAAAACATATAGTAAACATAAATACAATGTCCTATGCATTTCTGAAATATCTAATAATTCTTCCTGTCATCCCAGCCACAATATGTGTATATACACATATATGTATACACACACATATATATACATAAATCGCTAAAAGGAAAATGTTGCAAATAATGTTAACCTAAGAATAAGTCATGCTGTCAACATGTAAATTCTAACAGTAATCATTAATACTCAGGTTGAGTATTCAAAGAGTTATGTGGCACTTTGTAAAGCATTTACCTATGCTAATTTCTCAATCATTAAAAAATAGATTAGGTTAAAAACAGCTACAAATATTTAAGATATTATATTTGGGAAATTTCACATTAGACATTCATACATGTTAAATAGTATCTTTTCACTACAAATATCTTCTGATAGCAGAACTAATGTGAGAAAAGCAATAGCATAAACCAATCTATTAAAATATTCTTTATCAAATCTAGTCTTGTTCATAATCAGCAATAATCCTCCTATACAGCTTCAAATATATAAGATATAGGATCAACTGGGGAAGCATTTAGCAATCTCTCTGCCATATTTTAATGTTTGCATGACATGACATTTGAGTACATAAAATATTTTAGGGGCAAAGCATTTAATTCCAGTTAATCGTTCTATTGATCAGGCAAAGTTTTTCTGCATGGAATTATACTGAACATCTAAAACAGTCATCTCACACCTTGGTACACCCAAAGAACCTTAAAACAGTATTGACAGTCTCAGGTGTTGAAGAAACCTTCAGGGTAATTTATTTATTTATTTATTTTCTTGTCCCAGCCTTTCAATGAGGGGAGTGCCCCCTGGTGGAAATGCTTGAAAATATTGTTAGAAAATGTTTTGATTAGAATGTGTTAATTACCAAGAGAGAAAAAAAATCATGTCACTTGAGAATAATTCTGGATGCAAAATGACTGCTATTAGAAGCCAGATATGGGAATGCATGATTTGGTCCTTTTCATATTGTTGATGCTTGAGTAGCTGCATTTATAGATTCAAGATATATATGGCCCCTGTTTCCCATTTCCTGTGATTGAAAATACAGTTCAGACTTAGTTAGGACAAGGTCATGTGTATTAATCCTCTGTGATGGATCAGAGAAGGAGCTCTTACCAAAAATCACTTCATGCTGAAAAGTAGGATGCCAAAATCACAACCATCTTGTGACCTCAGAGAATATGCTAAAGCTCCAGGACTAAAACATAGCAACAATATCGTAGATTGTAGATGCTCATTAAATTGCTTAATGAAGCCATTAGTGTTTTTGAAAAGAAGTGCAATTTATACAATACAGAGTAAGTCGCCAGCACCTCATGATTTTTAATTTTACTAGAAACAAAAAGTTGCCTTTTCATTGGACTTGACATCTTCAAATAATTTTATATAGGCCCTATAAATGAAAACATAAAATTATTCGGCATTGTATTTAGTGGTTGAGAATTCTAATATCTTTTCAGTTAAAGAATAAACTTACTGGTGAATTCCTAAACCTCTTTTTATATCCCAAAGATTTTACAAGTCATTACAAGTAAAATTCAATGGTAACTGTGTAAAAGAAGAAAAAAAATCGACAAATATTATCAGTATTTCCAAAAGCTAATTATGAATTCTTTGAAACAGCAGATAAGTGAAAGAGACCGCCAATCTGAACAAAAAGCCTGTCTGGCCTCCTGTTTGTCTCCTCTTTGAACATAATCACTGATTCAAATAGATATTATCAGCTTCGGAAAACTTCAAAGCCCTCAGAAGGAAAATAGGATTTGATGAAACCTCCCTCCTAAAAAGAAATAAGTAGAATATTATTCAAATCTACCTGCCTCTACTGTGTGGTGAATTTTTAATCACATGTCCAGGTGAAAGACTATTTTCAAACCCCAGCCACTACTATCTTGGACTCATGCCAAGTAACTTCTAAGTAGACACATTTATCTCTGTCCTTTGGGAGGTTAAAAGAGGGCTGTCACGTTGGGGTAATAGCACCTTTTTACCTTTTATTCAATAGTGATATGGAGAGTGGACTTTTTTTAAATTGCACTGTGAAGAATTATAGGACCACACTAGCAATCTCTGTTATCCTTAAGCAGGCAAATTTCTCTCCACCACATAATTTACAGAACTCAAATTCAATAAAACATTACATGATGGTCCATTACTGTTATCAGTTTTGAATAATCCATCTTCATTCTTTATTTTACTGGAAAATAAAGTATGTCAAAGACAAGGGGGGAGGTAGGAAAAAAAGAAAAAGAGCTACAAAGTGGGATCAGACTTGAAAAGTTAGGTCTTATTTTTTTCTTTGAAAGGCACTAAAAATATTTTTCCTTCTCTCCCAACCTTTACGTAGTAATCACAAAGAGAAGAATATAAATCTAGATGCTTCAGCAACTATTTTTAGCCATAGGTTTTTCTATTAAAAAGACATCAAGAAGACATAACTCAATGAGTGACATATGCTAAAAGCTGATATCTTCAGTATCAATTAAAAAACATATGTCCATCAATTCAGAAGGACAAAAATTCCTTTAAACAAGTAATTATATCAATTTCACCATAAATTTCCAGAAAAGGTAGACCTTTTCTTTTCAGTTGTCATATGGGAAAGTCTTACGAGAAGAGTATATCTTATTTTTAGGAGACCCAATTCTGATAAGAAAATTCCCCATGAAGAGTTAAAACATGAAATATAAGATTTTAAACTGATACAGCACTGTC
>PVKC010003170.1:0-39282 GCA_004027635.1 Crocidura indochinensis | reverse complement strand
TCAAGAGAACATCAGATCAAGAACTACTAACTCTGACCAACATTATGCACCAAATGTAGAGCTAGAAAAATATGTAAGACGTTTGCTCACAAGCCTGGAGAAACATATGGAGGGAAAAGTGATAGTAATGGAAGATTTCAACACACCATTATTGCCACTAGAAAGATCACTAGGAAGAAAATTAGCAAAAACATAAGAGCTCTAAAGGAGCAAATAGAAGAACTAGGACTAATGTATTTATAAAGTGCTGTCCATCCTCAGAAAACAGAATACAACTTCTCAAGTGTACATAGAGCCTTTACTAGGATAGACCATGCCATAGGGCACAAATCTAACTTACATAAAATCACAAATATAAAAATTATTCCAAGCGCCCTATCAGATCGCAATGCAACAGAGATCAAGATTGACTGTAACAAAATTATTGAATGTAAAAAAATTTACTGGAGACTAGACAACATGCTGCTCAACAAAAGCTGGATCAGAGAGGAAATCAAGGAAGAAATAAAAAGATTCCTTGAGACAAATGACAATGAGAAAATTCGGGGGAAACTCATAGCAATACAGGCCTACATTCAGAAAGAGGAAAATGATAAAATCAATAGCTTAAAGGGACACCTTAAGTATCTGTAAAATCAGCAGCAAAGAAACCAAACACAGGTAGAAGAAAAGACATTTTTAAAAAAGAACAGAAATAAACTACATAGAAACAAAGAAAACAACACAAAATATCAATGAGACCAGGAGCTGGGTTTTTTTTAATACTTTTTTTGAAAGAATAAACAAGATAGACAAACCGCTAGCAAAACTCCCAAGGAAAAAAGGGGTATATACCTAAATATATCATATCACAAATGAAAGGGAAGAAATTACAACAGAACCTCAATAATCCAAGACATCAGGAGGATTTACAACTGTACCCAGTTAAGGCCAATCACATCTAAGGAAATTAAAACAGTAATTAAGAAACTCCCCAAGAATAAAAGTCCAGAACTATAAGGTTTTACAGGAAATTATATTAAACATTCAAAGAAGAATTACTGCCATTGATCCTCAGGCTCTACCAAAACATCAAAAATAGAGGAATCATCCCTAATTCTTTTTATGGAGCTAAGATCATCCTCATTCCCAAAGCTGACAATTCCACCAAGAAAGAAAACTACAGACCAATCTTACTAATGAAGATGAATGAAAAAATCCTTAACAAAATCTTTGCAAACTGAATCCAACAACACATCAAAAAGATTATATATTATGATCAAAGGAATTTCATTCCAGGAATGCAAGGATGGTTCAACATACACAAATCATCAACATCATAATACATCACATCAACAAAACTAAATATAAAAACCACATGTCAAACAATACAGAGGAGGCATTTGACAAAATTCAACACCCATTCATGTTGAAAATACTCAGCAAAATAGGGTTGGAAGGAACCTTCCTCAAGATAGTTGCATCTATCTATAAAAAGCCCACAGCCAACATTATACTTAATGATGAAAAACTGAAGGCATATCCACTAAGTTCAGGCACTAGGCAAGGCAGTTCACTGTCTCCACTCTTATTCAACATAGTATTAGAAGTTCCTTAGCAATAGCAATCCTAGAAGAGAAGGGAATAAAGAAAAATCCAAATAGGGAAAGAGGAAGTCAAGTTATTTCTATTTGCAGATGATATATTGAAAATCCTAAAGAGTCCACAGAAGAGCTCCTAGAAACAACAAACTAATAGAGCGAAGTGGCTGGCTACAAAGTCAATACACAAAAGACAGTAGCATTTCTTTATACAAATAATGAAGCAGAGAGGAAAGAGATAAAGGAATACATCTCATTTAAAATAGCATCTAAAAATATCCATTATCTAGAAATCAACCTAACTAGAGAGGTTAAAGATCTATACCATGAGAACTTTAAAACACTTCAGAAAGAATTTAAAGGGAACTTAAGGTATTGGAAGAACATACCATGCTTATGGGTAGGAAGAATCAACATCATCAAAATGAACATTTCACCTAAACTAATATATAGATTCAATGCAATCTCTATCCAAATTCAGACTTTTTTTAAGGACTTAGAACAAAAATGATAAAGTTTGTGTGGAACCAAAAAAGACCTAGGCTACCCAAATCTATATTGAAAATCAAGAACCTTGTGGAATTTCTCAACCAAACCAGAAGCTTTACTGTAAAAGCCATAGTGATCAAAACAGCATGGTACTGAAACAAATACAGAGGCTCAGTCTAATGGGTCAGAATAAAATATCCAAAGATATACCCCTAAATATTTGGCCAACTAATATTTGACAAATGAGCCAAGAATTTAAAATAAAACAAAGATGGTCTCTTCAAAATATGGCATCGGAACAACTGGATAACCTGTAAAAAATTAAAGATTGATCTGTACCTCACACCTTACACAAAAGTCAACTCAAAATGGATTAAAGATCTTGAAATCAGACCCAAACTTATAAAGTTCATTGAGGTAAACATAGGCAGAACACAATATATTCCATAGAAGTAAAATAGGGAAGAATAATAAATAAATACATAGGGAATAAATAGGGAAGAAGAGAAATGCTGAATCAATATATTGATAAATATATTGATTCAGCATTTCTCTTCTTCCCTATTTTATTTTTCCCTGTTTATTTACAGTTAGACTATCTGTTTTCATAGTGGAAAAGATTTTGCCTCAAGATTACTAAGTTGATATTATATACTTTGATCAGTAATTCTTTTATGTTTTCAATTCTCCACAAACAAGCTTAATTACTTTTCCTATCAATTAAAAATATTCCCATACCATAGCCATTTCCATAAGCCATGTGCTCAGGACAAATAAAACTCAGCATATCTCTAAAATTCTCTGACCTCCAAACAGAAAATAAATAATGTAATACATGAATTACATCACTACAATTTGAAATTTCTTTTTAAATCTAAATTGATGAAGCAGAAGTCAATAATAATTGTCTTTGAAATAATAAATTTTGAGAAAAATCTTTGTCCACAGCAGTTTCCATATACCAAAAATAAATGACACATTTAAACAAAAGCTACTTTAGAAACAATGACAGAGATATCTATTTAAGATTATGGATTGTGACTTCTAGACAGCTGGATAAAGATTAACTGGAACAGTTACTAAATACAGTAGCTGCATATTCCACATCAACATTACAATGAGCAATAACTATTTTCATAGAGTAGCATGAACATAGGAAACTGACAATGTCAAATTTCAGAATTAGATTTGTAAAAGAACTAAGGATTGTCATATCAAATAAATGTCCACCTGAATTTCATCTTTGTGACAACTAAACTTTGGAGCGGTCCAATCTTCTGAAAAACAACCTGAAATGTTGCTATGGTAAAATGCTTTGAAAGAAATGATCTTTAAAAAATTCTCAGTGTTAGGGCCCGGGAGATAGCATGGAGGTAAGGCATTTGCCTTTCATGCAAAAGGTCATTGGTTCGAATCCTGATGCCCCATATGGTCCCCCGTGCCTGCCAGGAGTAATTTCTGAACATGGAGCCAGGAGTAACCCCTGAGCGCTGCCGGGTGTGACCCAAAAACCAACAAAAAAAAATTCTCAGTGTTAAAAATATTCAATATTTGTACTGTTCAGAACCTGACATTTGATAGAAGCCATAAGTGATTCAAGTTTTGCGAAGAGAAACAGTACATTCAGATAAAATGTAGGTCATCCAAAAATGGGAAGAAAATAAATAACAGAAGTACAAGTAATAGTATCAGAATATAGACAATTATTTTTTCCTTATTTTATACCTTTAGTCTCTTATTCTATATATGTTGTCATGCTATTGCTCTCTGTATATACCCAAAGAATCTACCAGAGCTTTATCTCACCTTTAACATCTTCTCTTATAACAATTTGTGAACTAATTTATCATTTTTTTTACCTTCAGAAAATAATAAAGTCCTTCATAGGACTTAAAGGACAGGTCTGCATGATAATCAGTTCAGGTAAATCTTAAAAGGCAATTACAATATTTCTTTTATTCTATTCTAGAAATATTCTATTTATGCTTATGAGATTTGCAGTATGTTTTTAATTAAATTTAGATAGTTACAAATGAAAGAGCTTAAGTAACCCCAAATTTTATGTCTGTCAGTACCCATGGAATTCAGCTGGATTAAAACATATTGTCATATAAAAATTAGACTTGGTGATCTTATCCTAGTTTGTACATATGTTGTTTTCAGTGTAATCAACTATCTCTGTTTGACTGGGACTGACCATTTACAGTGCAAGTTTTAGTAAGGAAAAAATTGATTATCTAAGAAATCAAAAAGTCTGGTTACTCTTATCAGTGGTCCTCAAACTACAGCCCACAGGCCACATATTGTATTTGTTCCAATTTTGTTTCTTCACATCAAAATAAGATGTATGCAGTGTGCATAGGAATTTGTAATTTTTGTTTTTACTGTAGTCTGGCCCTCCAATGGTCTGAGGGACAGTGAACTGTTTAAAAAGTTTGAGGTCTCAAAGAGTTTGTCTTTATTTAAGCTTAACCAGAAACCTGTCTCTAATGTCTAGTCACTTTTCTTTTTATATGTAATATTTTAAATATTTGAGGAAGAGAATATTAGTATTTCCATTCCATTAATAAAGAAATAATTTAGTTAACAGACCCAGGTCTAAGTCCAAAATGGATTCTACTCTCCACATTTCTAAACATTTTGACAAGGACCTCAAAACTAATTAAACTATGTGTGAGTGTATTTCCCAATGAAACTAATTCTTTTCACTGTTGAGATGGGTTGACAAGTATGCCACAGTAACAATGTTAGAAGGCAGAAGTATATTTTAAATTTTAATTTAGACCATTCAGAATAAAAAGCATTCTACAAGTCTAACCCTATTTAAACTGTTGATATTTCTATTGCACAGCTCATTTGTAATTTGCAACAAATAGCATTTTCTCAGTTACCTCCCAAAGCAAGATAAAAGATTGCAACTAGCAAAATATTCTGGGTTTTAAGCTTAACCTTTAATCTTTGCTTATTTTAGAATGTGAAAACAAGCAAGCATGACATATCCATGATATTAGGACTGTTTTGTTTCATACATAGATTGTTTCTTGTTCTCTTTGATCCAGTAAAAGACTATTTACTTTAACTTTAAATGTTTTATACCCATCCTGCAGTTCTTTCTCATCCTGCACTCCTTGATGTCATAAATTGCTCAAAGCTAATTTTTCTGAATATGCTGTTATTTCTCTCTAGGCATGGAGTCCATTTAATGTGTTCAGTATCCTATTATCAATATTTAGGTGCTAGTTTTAATGAGAACCTTATAAATATTTGTTGAATAAAGGAAATCCTGAATATTTGAATAAATGATCAAACATATAGATGTTCTAAAATTATTGAATTAGAAGTAGAAGGCATAGCAGATGAACATTAATAAAACATTATTTCAGTTGGAGAAGTGAAAAATAGTACAATAGCTTGTGTTGGTGGGCATATAACAAAAAAAGTCTCATACACTAATGGTACGAATATTGTCTGGCTCAAGCTCTACATAAAATAAAGCACAGAGATTTCTCAAGAAACACAGAATAGAGCTTTCATATACGATCCAGTGAGTCCACTTCTTGATATTTATCCCCAAGACACATAGGATTCATTCAAAAAATGCATGTATTTGTTCAATACAACACTTAGTACATTAGCTAGAATACTGAATTAGCCCAAGTGTCCAATGGCAATTGGATGGATAATGAAGCTACAGGGAATGATAAAATCATGAGATTCACAACAACTTGGATGAAACTGAGGGATAACGTGTTGAGTAAATCAGGGAAAGGACTAGTCCAGGCTATTTTCTCTATCCGTGGTAATAGAATAACATGACAATGAGATGGGAGATGGGTAAACCCTTAGTCCTAGATTATAGAAATAAATAGGCCAAGGAAGAAGAGAAGTGAAGGGGAAAGTAAGAAGAGATGGACTAGTGTTACCAAGAGCAAAATTCAGGAACCTTTGGGAACACTGGTAATATAGAGATGCAGTATATGTATATAATTTAAGCACAGAGCCAAAATTACATAAACATAGGGACCAAACCACAACAGTTAAAATAACAATTATTCTCATTAAAGAGGTGATCTCAGGGTGATAGAGAACCTAGTACATTGGTGGAGAGAAGGTGACTTTTGTGGTGTTTTAGTATTGGAATATTGTCTGCCTAAAACTGCAGTATAGGCGCTTTTGTAAATACTGGTGCCTAAATAAATAAAAATTAAATAATTATCTACCTTGTCTTTTATGTTTGAAAAAGAAACAATAACACAAAATCATATTACATAAAATCAATTCTATTTCATCATCAGAGCAATGATTTTAAATTTGCTATGTGTCAAAACTTTATTAACAGTATACATGATGGGAATATTGCACTCGTGAAGGGTGGTGTTCTTTTTGTGACTGAAATCATATTTGTAATCATGGTATTTAAATAAAGATATCATTAAAAAAGAATTTTAATTCTCAGCATGGTATATATGAAATAATATTAAGGTCATAGTTTTATGTATGAGGAAATGAGCCTTTGAAAAGTTAAGCAACTTTATTATGATCTCATTGCCAACAGGTAGTGGAACTAAAACGATAATATTAAGACCATATGCCTTCACAGAATTCTTGTTTTCTTTATCATAATCCTTAAATATTTTGGTTTAAAATTGTTTTTCCCTTGCTATGAATGTAATATCTGTATTTATTTTATACTTATTTTATTCTCAGAACAAAAGTATCTGATATGATACTCATACTGGTTTAAAAATATTTAGCAAATAATGAATTGATAAATTTCATAAATATATTTGATAAACAATAATACTTGAAAATTTTGATATTATTACATTCTTCAATTTTTATAGCACGAATGCCTATTGTGATAACTGAAATGATTATCAAAGGATAAAAGATTTCCAAGGGCAATAGTCATACTTGTTTACTATGACAAATAAAGCAAGAGAAAGGTTAAGAAAAGATACTTGAACTAAAAGAAGGAAATAAAGAAACTTAAGAAAAAGAAACTGAACTAAAATAAAATAGTGAGACTCAACAACAGAATGGTAACAGTAAAAGACCAAATAAATGAGCTCTAGAATAAAATAGAAGTAACCACTATGAAAGAACAAAAATTAAAATAAAAAGAGAAACATAAAAGTTTTATTAGAAGCCTCTAAGAATAACATTCACATTATTAAGGGCTCCTAACTTTCTGCTATTTATAGAACACACACTGGAACTCAAAAATAAAGATACATACATCAAGGCACCCATTATATTTGGTAAAAGAAGCCACCAAATATAGGCACATATAATATATAAAGCAACTTCTTACAGGTCTGAAGAGAGACTTCTTACAGGTCTGAAGAGAGACAGTGATCATAATAAAATAGTAGCGTGGCACTCTAATATCTGTCTCTCAACCCTGAAAAACTACCACATTCTGGAACACAAAGCAAATGTCATCAACTATAAGGGTTAAAATAATATCAAGAAAGAATTTATGTATAGAGTCATATATATTAGTACGCATCAGATAACTATGTAATATATCATCATATCAGAATCCCTATGAAATAATACAATAAACCCACCAAAAAGAATGGAGAAGTTCAAACATGTGGAAGGTAAAAAATATGCTTTGAATAACTGTTGAGTTCAGATAAAACAAAAGATAGTTAAGATATGAGTTATCCAAACTTATGGGACAAAGCAAAGCAATTCTAAGGGAAAAGTCATAAGAATATAGGTTTATGTCAAATAGATGACCTAATCTCACACCTTGAATTAGAAAGAAAGCAACAAAGGAAAACCAAAGTCAATAGAAGGAAGTCATAGAATGTAGAGTGAAAAGCAAATGAAATAAAAATCACAATAACACAAAAGATTAATAAATCACAGCTAGCTCTTGGGGAGACTAAATTATACTGACAAATTCTTCAGTGAGAGGAAAGAAGAGGAAGAGCGAAAGAGTATGAGAGAGGCGACAAGCAAAATAAATAGGGTTATGTATGAAAGGGGAGAAGTTACAGCAGAAACATAAATGGAATGAATCATAACAGACTACTAGAAGCAAAGACATCCCGTTAAATTATAAAATTAAAGGAAATGCATCCATTTTTAAGTCATAAACTTCCCAAAACTGAATAGAAAGGAAATAAAAATAATCTGAAAAAGAATGGAAAACTAATCAGAAAAAAATTCAACTATCACCATTTTCATCATAGGATGCATAGAAAGTCATAGACGTTACAACAAAACATTTAAAAATAGTTTACCTATTTAGTAAATGTCAGGCCATAAATCAAACACAAATATTTGTTGCATTTTATATGCAAGAAATGGTGATGAGAAAACGAAATTAGGAAATCAATTCTAATGCTAAAATGTTTAAACAATTAAGTATCTATGAATCAACATAACAAAGGAAGTGAAACTTATACATCAAGCTACAATACTGTCAAAAAAAAAAAAGAAACAATGAACTAGAAAAATGCCTGTATTTATAAATTGAAACAATTGATGTAATTAAATTGACAACCCAAAGCATACTACAGGTTCTATGCAAATCTTATTAAAACATTAATGTCATTCTTCAATGACATAAACAGAGTACCACTAAAATGTGCATCGAACCAATGTACTATAGGAAGGAACATTGGCACTTTGGTGGTGGACATATTGTGGTTATTCTGAACCTCTAAAATACCTCCATGAAAGTGAATGAAAGACATTTGAATTGAGACAAATAAAATTACTAGCACGTTATCTATTTCATTGTTAAAAACAGCCATAAAACAGATCAAGAGGTGAGAAGTAAAATGAAGGGAGGTGATAGTGGACACTGCAAATTTATGGACTTTTACATAAAAGGAAGGAAAGAAGTATAATGGCAGGAAATGTTGGGGAAATCGGTCAGCAAAATGAAATGTCACTGCTATAATAAAGCAGAATATAATCTTCCTGAGTTCTAAACTATTCCCTCATTGTAAATTAGTACTCAGGATGCTGATTAAGTCTTAGAGAATACTAGAATAGTGTCCCATACATTATAGTTGCAGTGCCTGACAAACCATTGAGATTATTAGTCATAGCTTTAGAAAAGCACATTTCTTATCACAATAGAGAAACTCCCTCAGAAATAAAGATACCATTTTAAGAAATAAACCTCAGTTTCCCAAAGGAAAATAAACTTGAAGATAACTCAAATCCTTTAGCAAAAGATCACAACATAACATGTTTCAAACTTCCAGAGCCTTTTTGTATTATTGTATATATAATACATGTCAGTTTCTCTATTATAAAACTAACAGTTTAGATACTTAAAGAATTAGCTTTCACAACCAATATTCCCTAATTTATTTTTCTCATACATTATCATGCCACACATTATTATCTGTTAAAAAAGAGCAATAAATATATAATATATATTATTTATATGTAAATAAGAATGCCATAGTATAATTAAGAGGAAAAGAGGAAATTTGTCTCTTTTTTGGCTCTTTACACTTTTTTTTTGCTATCTTTCCCTTAATTCAGAATTTTTATGTAAAAATGTTATGGTTTTTTAATTTTGTGAATGCTACCAAGTAGTCTTAACTTTTTATTTGTTAGACCTATCATATAGTTTTTAGAATCTCTGTATTATTATTAGCTAAAATGTCTGAATTGTGATCATAATAAAATTTAACATTTCAATGTTAAATTCTTTATTCAAACATCAAAACAGAATATATATATTGTGTGTGGCTTCTTTCTGACTTAAAATTGTAAGACTCCTCTTGTCTTCTGTAATTATAAAATATTTTAATACCATTATCATATATAAATTGAGGGTTCACTGTCAGATTTGGGACAGATCAAGTATAAGAGAAGGAATGTGACTTGTCTCAGGTCAAAGTGAGTGAAAAATTAGTGACTGAAGCCTAGATGTTCCAGTTCAAAATCTCAAACTTTTTCTACAATATATGCAGTGGGGACACTTCTATGTGTGTATATATATATATATATATATATATATATACATATACATACATATATAAATATACACATATATAATACGTATATGTACACACATATGTATGTATATAAACATATTGTGAGTGAAATGGAACTGGAATATTCTAGCAGGATTTACTAGAAAACAATGATTAGAATGACTTACTAGAGTAGTTAAAATACTAACGTGAGATTCTAGTGTTATTTGTAGACTCAGAACTAACTGAAGAACTTTGAGCAAGGAAAAGACAAGGTGAGTTTTGTGTTTTAGAAAAGCAGTCTAATGACTGTTGGTTAGAGTGAGAAATCGAAGCAAAACTATATCGGGACTGGAGCTGTGGCACAAGCGGTAAGGCATTTGCCTTTCACATGCTAGCCTAGGACCAACCGCAATTCGATCCCCCAGCATCCCATATGGTCCCCCCCCCAAGCCAGGAATGATTTCTGAACTCATAGCCAGGTCACACCAGATGTGACCCAAAAAACAACAACAACAAAAATCTATATGTGTGTGTGAAATATATAGCCATGTATCTATGTAACTGTTTCCTTCCCCCAATATGCCTGATGATTGAAGTCATCACCCATTTCAGCAAGTTTAAGGAATATATTCCTGATTTTTTCCTTCCTGACAATCTCCTAAACTCTCCCATTACCATGATAAAATATGAAATAAGCTTGCAGGATAATTTTTTTTAATTTTCAATTTTATCACTATTTATTACGTCTTTCAAAGCAGATCTGTTTAAGAATCCACATCCAATTGATGTCCTTCAACCAGATAAATAAAACATCCCAAATAACATTTGGTTAAATTAACATCTTATTAAGCATAATCATTTCATTGAGTCTCCCATACTAAAACTTATATCTATATCTTATTATATTTAAAAAAAACATTAAAATTTCCCTTAAAATCTGAATTACAATGGTCTGTCTAGATCTCCTCTACTGGTTGGATATAGAAAATTAGCTATCCAACTCACAAATATCCCTCCACTCCTCAGGGTACATTTTTATGCACTGAAAAATCATAACTTTTCTTATTCTTCACCCACTCTGGGTTCTTTAGTAGTGAGCTTGGACTTCACTAATCTTAGCTACTCGCAGTTGATGACCATCCTGCCAACACATGTTTGGTGTGAATTTTTCCTTTGTATTATCTGTTAATATGATACACAAAATAACAATAAGGCAAAAACTGTTAAATATCCCAACTGCTTTTAAATATACCTATATTTAGACCTGTGAGCTCCAAATTTTCCCAAGCATTGGCTGACTCTGGCTTCTCAGAAGACCTTGTGAGCTTTAGGAACTATGGGGAAAAATCCAAACTGCTAGTGCCGATAGTGGGAACTGGGTCAAAAAGCAAGAATTTCTCTTTTAAGTAGGCTTCTCACCTAAGACATACAGAACATCAAAGGGCCTCAGAGTTTTCTGTTGTATGGCCAAGTATTCCTAACCCTGACAGCTCACTCAGTTACTTCAGAAGCATTTGTTAGTCCAGTATACATTTAAGTACAAAGCAAAAGTATCTAAAATTGAAAGGAAATTGAGAGATGAAATTTTCTCTCTCTCTTTCTTTCTCTCTCTCTTTTAGCCTCTGCCTTTGGCCTTTATTTCAATTTTCTCTTTTTTTAATCCAGAAACTATGGACCAAAATATGTGTATCACTGAGCATCATAAATATTATTATTTAGTTTTCTTCTGAAGAAATGGTGGGAGTCGATTGTCATACATTTTATTGCTGCTATATCAAATTATAGTGCTTTAAATGTGTAAACAATATTATCTATTTTGGAAGTTATATAGAGATAATAATCTCAACACAAATTTCACTGGGCTATAAGATTCCTAAAACTGTCAGCAGAGATGTATTTCCTTTTGGATTTTCTAGAACAAAATTTGTCTCCTTACCTTATTTGCTTCTAACAACTTATCTCACATTTTAGTTCATGACCCTTTAAATAACATCAACATTTTAGTTCATGACCCTATAAATAACATCAACTATGGCATGTCAAATTCTCTATAAATCATATCTCATTGTTCTTGCAATATCACAATTCTTTTTCTGATCATCTTTTAAAACTGAGAAGTGACTTTAATTACCTTCTGCCATGTAACATAATAAACTCATGTTTTAGAAAAGGGGACAGACATATTTAGATGGTTTCATTGTTCTTTCTATTGAGTGGTAATGATATAGAACCTAAGATTCATGAAGATATTGTTACTCAATAAAGTAAAAGACTTCCCTACATCTCCTTCAAAATGGTACGGGTTCTTTTTGATTTGTTATAGTGATCAGGCTATTTCTGATTCTGCATTCAAAGATTATTCATAGTGAACTTGGGGGTGGGGTTACCATATGGGATGCTAGTGAAACTAGATGCTAGTGAACTCAGGCTAGCTGAAATTCATACAGATGTACTACCACTGTACTGTCCCTCTAGCCATGGGCACAGGTATTGAGTCAACAAATCAAGAGGAAATTAGGTTAAAAATATTTTAAGTGGAAAAAATAGAAAAATAGAACATAAAAAATAATGGAAAGATAGAAATTGTTTTATTCTACTGAGAATTTTTTTAAAAATTATAAATAGATAAAAATAGAAATAGAAATTTTTTTCAAAATTTTAGATGCATTTATTTGAAGAAATAATGTTTCCTACTTGTCCACATTTTGCTTTGTAAGGATCTGTCCAGAATATATGGTCCTTTTCTCAGTACACTGATGTTTCAATGAATGAGTAACCGTTGGCCTTGCTAATTTGTGAACCAAATTATCATAAATAATTACTTTTGAGCAAGACATACCTTTTCATAACCATATTTACAGTTCAGTGTTTCTCAGACAAAGTTACCCCCAAAATTGAGGCTGGAGGTATTTTTGTTACCATATTGCTTCCTGGATATAAGTTGTAGAGCTTAAGCTATGGGGTTTGCATACAGTCAACCAGTGCCCTCAATACAAGGAACTGGTTTTCTTGGAGATGAATGGTTCATCAAGCAACCTCACCTTTAACTAGATGGCTCTTGAATGCCTGCAGTGGATAATTTTTTGGTTTATTTGCTTGGTTTCAGTTTTGGGTCAAACCCAGTGGTGCTCAGGGCTTACTCCAATCTCTGATATGACCATAATTCTTGAGAAGTCAGGAACCAGAAGATATATTGGGAAAGAAACCCAGGTCAGCTGTGTACACAGCAAGTTACTTACCCACTGTACTATCTTTCTGGCTCCCCACAGAAGTTTTAAGACTTTTAAGCGGTAAATCTAAACCTTATGCTTCTACCTTGGTATTGTAGCCACAATTAAGTCTACTCTCCTACTGAAAACCTTGGACACTGACCGAAATACTCATCTAGACTTGCACAAAAGATATTTTACTGTATAATGTGTAGGACACCAAAACTCAAAATATCCCAATGGGCGGAAACTCTGTGGGCTCAGCTGAAATAGAAATGAAGTCCTAGAAGCCAGAGCAGTGGCACAGCTATAGGGCATTTGTATTGTACATGACTGACATAGGATGCACTGTGGTTTGATCCCTTGCATCCTATATGGTCCCCCAAGCCAAGAGGGCATAACCAAAAGTAAACTGTGAGCATCACTGGGTGTGGCCCAAAAACAAAAACAAAAACAAAAAAAAGAAGTGAAACCCTAGTAGTGGAGAAGGATTCTAGAGGCCCCTGGGTATTCTCTAGTTAATGTCTTCATAGTTCGAATGTTCCCAGAAAAGAAAAAGCCAAATAATGTAATGCTCCAGTTAATAAACAAATATTCATAAGTTAAAACTGATAAAAGTATATAAATAGAATAAAGTCTTGATTTCCATTCAGCTAATGCAGTGGCTTTTTTTTCAGTTCTAGAAATAAAAAGCTTGTACTTCTCTTACCAGTATAGCAACACTTTAAAGTGTTTGCTACTCTTTACAAAGAGAAAATTTAAAAATAAATTTGCTCATACTTTACTACATAAAGGATTAACTATTTTGCTAGCTTAAATTTTTTAAATTTTTGCTAGCTGTGCCATTAGTGTATATTATTCTATATCATTGTCATAAAAATATTTTATGAGTGAGATATTGGATGCATAGTTGATCAGATGCTAAAAAGCTAAAATGTAGGGCACAAAAGATTATTAGAGCAAGATAAAATTAATATCCAACTTTCTAAACTTCCATTTTAATCTCAATGATAATCACTAGAACATTTATTCAATGCTAAATTGACTGATACTCCCCAAAGTTAACTTATAACTAAACACGGTTTTCCTATAAAATAAAATATTTAATATGTACAATACTTATATGATCATTCATTGCTCTTGCCACATTTGCTAGCTAATAAAACAAAATATTCTAAAATATTTTTGACAAATTTCTTGAAACTTTAACAAAAACTTAGGGAAATTGGGGGAGAAAAAGAAGAGTCTAGATAAACTTAATATCAATAGTAACCATACAATGGTTTACCAGTAAGTCTCTTGAAATGAATTCACATTCAAAAGATTTCTACTGAAACTACCAAGACAAGCATCAGGGTCATGCTGGAAACACAAACAGGAAGGGTAGAAATCATTTTAGATATAGAAAGTTTACAAATGAGCTGTTATTGATATAAATGATAATAAGACGGTGGGAATGGAAACAATTAGCAAAGGATATGAGTAATCAAGAAGTTGTGGTTTTGAGTATTTGCTATTTATTCATTTCATGCCCGTGTCCTCTTTCTAATATATATTCTTATGTCAATTCTAATGTATCAAACATTGAAATTGAAATGTCTAGACTAGACTGATGTTCTCAAAGATTTTTTACAGAATGACTCATTTGGGTATGAAACCACATTCAACCTAAACAATCACACTTCAGAATTCAAGATGACACTCTGGCATTTCTCGACATTTATGATCCTAAAAGTGAGTAACCACAGTCATGACAAGTTGGTCAATTCAATACTACATTCAAGGAAGATGCACAAAATTAAAATGAGTTGGTGACTATCACTTGTTCAAACACCTTTTCCCACTGATATGTCTGGCACTTGTAGTCAAAATAGTGTCTGCTACTTCTTAAATGATTAGATCAAATAGGTGGATTTTGGACTTATTTACTCTGAAGTTTTTCATGTATGTCTTCAAATTTAAATATTTTCCTTTGACAAAAAGTATCTACCTGTTTAAAAAAACTAGAACAGAACTAATAACAGTGTAAAAGAATTTTTTTAAATTAGAACATAAGTTACTATAAAATGAATAGAACACTTTTCCCATTCAAAATGTCAACACATCTTTTTGTTTGTTTGTTTGTTTGCTTTTACAGTGATTTTTTATTATTAATATTTTTTATTTTGATCATAGTGGCTTACATATCATTCACATTAGTATGTTAGGTACATATTAACATTGAATCAGGGGAATACCCACCACCAAGTTTGCCCTCTCATTTTTTACAGTGATTTATTATTAATATTTTGTGTCAACACATCTTAAAGGCAACTATTTATTATAAAATCACCATTGTAAATTAAAGTCCCATAAATATATAAGTAAATAAAGTTCAAAAGAGCATTTAAGTGTAAGGATATGTAGTTAACGATTTTTACAAACTTAATTGTATTTTTTAAGATTCAAAAATTAAACTGAATATCTCACTATGGAAATATAATGTTGTGCTTTTATAATAGCAGGATGTTGGAAGTTATTATAGATACACATATTGCCATATAAATTATATACTTTTATATAGTTTTCCCATAAAAGATTTTGCTAAATACAAACAAAAAAGAAAAAAACCCACACTGGAGTCTTTACTGAAAATGCTTCTAATTAAAAAGAGAAAGAAGAAAATTTTACTCTTTTTGATTCAACTGTCGATGAGAAGAGTGGAGAACAAATAGAACAAGCCAGCGACTTGATTAAAGAAACAAGGCATTCTCTAAATTATGCAAACAAGAAAGAAAAGATAATGATGGTGAAAAAGAAGAAAAGTAAAAAGAAGATGAAGAAAGAAGGAAAGAAGAAAAGGAAGAAAATGAGATGATAAAAGAAAGAAGGAAGGAGAAAGAGAGAAGAGAAAGAAAGAAGAGAGATGGAAGAGGAAAAGAAGAGGAAGTGAAGCAGGAGGAAGAAGAAGAGGAAGAAGAAGAAGAAGAAGAAGAAGAAGAAGAAGAAGAAGGGGAAGAAGGAGAAGACAAAGAAAGAAAGAAAGAAAGAAAGAAAGAAAGAAGAAAGAAAAAAGAAAGAAAGAAAGAAGAAAGAAAGAAAGAAAGAAAGAAAGAAAGAAAGAAAGAAAGAAAGAAAGAAAGAAAGAAAGAAAGAAAAGAAAGAAAGAAAGAAAGAAAGAAAAGAAAGAAAGAGGAGGAGGAGAAGAAAAGAAAAGAAGAGGAAGAAGAAGGGGAAGAAGAGGAAGAAGGGGAAGAAGAAAGAAAGAAAGAAAGAAAGGAGGAGAAGAAGAGAAGAAGAAAAGAAGGGGAAGAAGGAGAAGGAGAAGAAAGAGAAAGAGGAGAAGGAGGAGGAAGAAGTGGAGGAGGAGAAGGAGAAGAAGAAGAAGAAGAAGAAGATGATGATGATGATGATGATGATGATGATGATGATGATAAAAAAAAAAGTGGCCAGTAGAACTCCTGGTGGAACTGAGGAATCATATTTCACTGAGGTGTCACAGTGAAAACCGGGTGGTCTGCTTGTAAGCAAGTCCTTTCCCTCCAATAGGCTATCCTACCTCTCCAATTGGCTCTGAATAGCAAAGTCTTTCTTCCAGGTTGAAGTGCTAATGATAAAAATAATATAATCTTCAAAGTCAATTATGTCAACCTGGAAATATATGGTAACTAAACTTTGTGGTATCGAGTAATTAGAAAAAAAGACCTGGATTTGGCTTCCTTCTGTAATTCTTGATTATGTATTGTGAATACAAACACTTTAAACCCTGAGCTGTGTTAGGGGTTGCTTCAAGAAGTTGAGAGGTCAAGGTTTCATGACTGACTAGCAAAGATCCTGAATGCTGTAAGGTAGGACTGAGTCAAGAGGAAGATGACTGTGCCTTGACCAAGTTCAGGGTACCCAGACCTGAATTCTCCAGGTCCTGATTCCATAGCAGATACCTGGACATGGAAAAAAAGGCCCAAGGAATCAGAAAACTCTCAAACTGCAAAAATAATTACAAGAGAGAAGAAAAGATCCTTACAGAGCTTGCATTTTAGCAAATGCAAATTTTAGCAGGCATTAATATTACAGTGAATTTAGTTTTTAAACGAGACCAAATTTTAGATTTTTCCCTTTTTATTCCTACCTTGTAACTATATTATCCTAAATACGGTCTGCTTGCTACTGAGAAATAAAAAAGAATGTATTGTAAAAAACTTATAAGAAAGTAAGCTGCTACTCTATTGCATGTATTATATGTCATTACTGACTTTTGCAGAAAGACTTTTTACAGTCTTTTTTTCTTTAGGTCCAGATGATTATAACTCAGTTAAAAAATCCATTCTCAGTTTCCATGCCACTGACTTCTTTCTATCCATCAGGGTATCTAATACTGCATGCATTTCTTTATCATCATAATTTTACATTTAGCTCCTGCCCACGGTTCAGTTTGGGGCCTAGAATACTGTTTAACTCCCCGTTTTATAGGAAATAATTTAACATGAAAAATTCTTTTATAAATAATTATGTTATGACCAACTTATTCTACTGCCTAGTTTTATGTTAGAAAATCCCATCACCATTTCTTTTTAATAAATACATATGTGTATGATAGATTTATTTTCACCAAATCTGTCTTTTTAAAAGAATGACTGTCAATAGGGTATTTCTTTTCTTCTTTCTTGTTCTGTGGGGAATCACTCCCATTGGCGCTCATGAATTGCTCCCGGTGTGTACTCGAAAACTACTCCTGATGGGAACCACATGGGATGTTGAGGATCCAATCTGAGTCAGCCATGTGCAAGGTAAGCATCCTTGCCTTTTTGATTCTAATTGAATATTTGACTCCAATAGGATAGTTCTTTTTGTTTTTAATATTTATTGAGAGCAATGTGAACGACAAGTCTTGCACAGTTGTATTTCAATTACATAGCCACAGTGAATTAGGGAAGTTCCCACCACCCGTGTTGCCCTCCCTCCACCATAGTTTCCAGCAGGCATCCCTTACCTTCACCCTAAACTCCCTAGAACTCCCTAGACTGCTAGTGTAACAGGCCCCTTTTATGTACAGCTTGTTGTAGTTTGGGTCTCTTGATTCTACTGTCATTGACATTGGTTTGGGTATTTTGGGATGACCATATTTATTTTCTCTTAATACTTCTGAGATTGTTTTGCCCTGGGTTCTATCTACTTTTTTTATTTTCAATTTGTAGTCAGACATAGAAATATAAGACAGAAAAAGATGACTCATGTTTAATAATATAAATAAAATTTAAAAAAGAAAAAAAGAAAAATGGGGGGCAGATGTGGCAAGGTTTTTATTGTTTGTTTTTTCATAGGTGCAGTAAATATTTGGGGGCAATTAGAAAGAAAATTCCCTTACCTCAGGGATAAAAGGTGTCTCTACCCTTGAAGTATACTATCATGAGACCGACCACAGGGGCTCGAGTAGTGGCAAAAGCAGTAGTGCGTTTGCCTTGCAAGTGTTAACCTAGGACGGAGCAGGGTTCATACTCCTGTGTGCCATATGGTCCCCCAAGTCAGGAGCGATTTCTGAGCGCATAGTCAGGAGTAACTCCTAAGCGTCACTGGGTGTGGTCCAAAAAACGAAAAAACAAACAAACAAAAAAAAAAGAGACTGACTACAGCTTGTAGTGTAAACATAGTTGTCAAACCCAAAGGTCTTTCTTTATGATGCCAAGTGCTCAATTGTGATTATCGTAGTCAGTCTTCTGTAATTATTGATCTTAGTTTTTGCACAGATCCTAAAATATTTCTTAATGTTTTATGTTCCATAGGTTAAAAAATCTGAAAAATTTTGGCTGGGATGAGTATACCAAGAAGATATGCCAGATAAGGCAAAAAATACATTTGTATTAAAATAGCAAACAAAATGTTAGCAACTACTTGTAAAGTAATATTTTGTTTTTAGAGTATGATTCTAAAAGAAAGATAAGAAATGAATAAATATTTCTCCAGTCATTTAATTTTGATGAACTAATAAAATTGAAAAGTCCAATTTTATGTTTCTATTTCCATGTTCTTCCAGGTGAATAGATCATTTAAAAATAATAATAATAATAAACCCACAATGGTTTACAATGTCTTATAATCAGAAAAAATCTATTTCAATTAATTCAAATTAATATAGTTCTACATAATCAATGTTAGGTTATACACTATCCAACTAGACAATACAAAGAGGAACGCCATATAATCTGCTTCAAAAAACTTCAAATTTAGCTGGAAGGACAGAAGATTTTCTGAACAGATTCTATGCAGAAACTAAAAGCTAGCGAGATTAAGTTTTTAAATTTTATTGTTTTTAGGGGGCCGCACTCAGGGGTAACTCCTCGCTCTGTACTTAGGGATGACTCTTGGCAGTACTCAAGGGTACAGAATGGCTGCTGGGTATCGAATATGGATTGGCTCAATGCAAGGACTGAGCCCCATCTATCTTTCTCTGCTCTAAAATGCACCGGTGAAGGGGGGTGTCCTTTACATGACTGAAACCCAACTACAATCATATTTGTAATCAAGGTGTTTAAATAAAGATATTAATACAAAAAATAAAATGCTATAAAATCAAAACAAAACAAAAGTTTTATCTTTAGTTGATAGGAAAGGGTTTTATAAGTTTTATTAAAAAATAATCACTGAGTTGATCTTTGCAGGTAAGCAAAACTTTGGGAAATTTTCTGAGAAGAGTGAAGCACACATGTAAAGCATTTTCACAATGCATATTTTCTACTTCCTCGCTTTAATAAACACAATGAACTGTTTGATTATTTTACTAAAGTATAAATACAACACTATTTGCCAACATACAAGATATTTGTACTAAAATTAAAATCTTAGTACTAAGACAAACTCATTAGGTTTAATTGTATGAAACAAAAAGACTAATTTGGATCTTTTAAGAAAGTCTATTTTAAATTCTTTGAACTATATAAAATAGCTCTGTATGTATATCATTACTGAAGAAAAATGACACTCTTTTCATATATTTTTTATTTAAACATCTTGATTACATATATGATTGTGATTTTTAAAAATCACAATTTTTTTGTTGACACTAATTGACCTTTCTTATTGGATCATTCCTGTTGGTTTATGTAAATTAGTATCTCTCTCTCTTTTTTTTTTGTTTTTTTTTGGGGGGGGGGTCACACCCGGCAGTGCTCAGGGGTTACTCCTGGCTCCATGCTCAGAAATTGCTCCTGGCAGGCACGGGGGACCATATGGGGCACCGGGATTCGAACCGATGACCTTTTGCATGAAAGGCAAACGCCTTACCTCCATGCTATCTCCCGGGCCCCTAAATTAGTATCTCAAAGTTAATTAGAAATGTCTTTCATCTTTCAGGGGTTGGAGCGATAGATAGCACAGTGGTAGGGTCTTTGCCTTGCACGCTGCCAACCCAGGACAGACCCGGGTTCGAATTCCAGCATTCCATATTGTCTCCTGAGCCTGCCAGGAGTGACTTCTAAGCACAGAGCTAGGAGTAACCTCTGAACACCTCTGGGTGTAAACTAAACCCCCCCAAAAAGAAATGTCTTTCAAAAACTTATGAGGAAAGAGAAATAACTACATTAACAACTATCATGACAATGGTAGTGAGTGAGAGAAATAGAGCGCCTGTCTTGACTACAGGCAAGGAATGGGGAAGCAAGGAGTTGGGGCATTGGTTGTGGGAAGGTTGAACTGTTGAAGAGGGGTGTTGGTTATTTTATAACTGAAACCCAACTACAAACATGTTTGTAAACATGGTACATAAAAAAAGATATTATGGGGTCCGGGAGATAGCATGGAGGTAAGGCGTTTGCCTTTCATGCAAAAGGTCATTGGTTCGAATCCCAGTGCCCCATATGGTCCCCCGTGCCTGCCAGGAGCAATTTCTGAGCATGGAGCCAGGAGTAACCCCTGAGAGCTGCCGAGTGTGACCCAAAAAACCAAAAAAAAAGATATTATAAAAAAGTAGAATTTTGAGCATAAATCTATTTGAAAATTTTTTCAAAATGAAAGGAAAGAATACATTAAAATATGTTGGTTGTTCTTCTGGTAGTAGTAAAATTTGGAAAGAGAATACTATATAGTATGAGGAGACACTCCTGTTCATGAATTTTACTTTGTTAATTGTAGCTTATTTGTGACATTCCAGATTCCACCAAATCTGAGAAACTAGAAACCAATGAAATATTCCCAAATTCTTTTTTGCCTCAACTTTACTTTTCCAAATTAGACTTCTGATGCGATTTCCCACTTTCATGTAGGTTCATGTCCCTCTCAGAAGGAGACAGTCAATTGTTTTTTGTTGATTATTCTTTTTTTTTTTAGACATATTCTTTTACTTGGGTGCCTTTTGCATTATTTATCTAAAATTATTTAGGGAATCCTAGGATATATATTAGAGATATGGAATTGTTCACAAGCTAGGTAAGAAATAAAAAAGCATCACTACCTTGCATTTGACTCTCCCATGTGAAATAGAATTAAGCTTTTAGTTGTAGTTTCAAGAAAAGATTATAGGATTGGGCAGCCCAATTGCTTCTACACTGCATTTTGCTTTTTGTAATTATGGTCTTCTCTTCTGTACATAGTTGTACTAACTGAAGACTGCCTTATATTGTTCATTGTTTAGTCACACTATTCTTTGGGATTTATTTGGGTGGGAATAAGAGAAAAGCATCAATTTATATTTAGGACATCCATGAGATTAAACTGGTAATTCTTGGTACAAGTATCTCAAGATTTGATGCTGCTTGGGCCTTATGGTGTTGCAGGTATCTGGGTCTCTTGGGTAGTGCTGGGTGTCTGGAAGACTAAACCCAACAGTGTACAGGGCCTTCAGGGCTGCACGTGGCATGCTCAGGGCTCAGGTTACAGGGAATGAAACCCAGGTTGGGCTCATGATAGACATGTACCCTGACCATTGTACTACACTATTATCTATTATCCCAAATCTTTTCTCTATTATCTGCTCCGTAATCTATTATCCCAATTCTGAGATTCATTTTTTTGGGTTAAGAGGTCAGACTTGGGGGAAAAAATTTAAAAAAGGGGGGGAAAGGGGGAGGGAAATAAAAAAAGAGGTCAGAATTTATTCATATCCTCATTATGAAATCGCTCAGTGATTACCCCCTGGCTTTGCACTCAGAAATCACTCCTGTCAGGCTCCTGGGAACCATAATGGGATGTGAGGGATCTAACCCAGGTAAGCCACGTGCAGGCAAATGCCCTATCTGCTGTGCTGTTGCTTCAGCCAAACACTTGATAAATTCTTATTTCTGTCTATCCGTTTCATAGGCAGCTAAAATTATATTAAAATGTTATTTGTCATTCTCCCTGTAAATTTCACATTAGGATAATTGATTTGTATGTTTTCCTGAGCACTGACCAATTTACATCACAATGAGGGTCTGATAGGAAGTGATTCAATAAATATGGTCTATGCATGAGTTTTGTCTATCAGTGTTTTGCAATACACAGATCATGATTTGTTCCTGACACATCGATGTTGGTTGGAAGTTTAGAAACAAACCAGTGTCAGGGAGCAAAATATAATTTTAAGTAGCTGTGCTTTATGTTTGGTAGTAACTTACTTAATAGGAATAACTACAAATGTAGCTAGAAGTAAAGATAATTGTTGATCATACTGTGAGTTGAAAATTTAGAAAGTCTGACTTATGTTTCAGGTGCTTTTTTCCTCATATTGGGCATTGTTTTTCAGACGTAAACAGCATACCAGTTGATAGTGTGAACTATGAAAAGCATGACCTGATTCTGTAAATACAGAATTAAGTGAAGTTTTAAAATCACATTTTGACCTTCAGTCTTTGTAGCGTTTAAATAGTTGGGAATATTAGCTCTGTCCTTTTTGCTTATTGTGCTTTGTGTGTTTGTCTTAAGGTCACAACTATTCTCTCTTGTGCTTATTCCAATACCTCAAGAATCACTCCTGTAAGTTCTCCTGGGACTACATGTCAGGCAGGAAACTTAGTTTGACTGTATGTAAAGCAAGTGATTTACCCACTGTACTATTTTTTTCATCACCAAAAATTTTAGTCCTGACTTTTATTGAGTTGCACTAGAAAGGTAAGATTTTTAAATAAGAAAAATCAGTGACGGTTGGATACTAGAGCTCATAATATATTTCTATTTTCTTTTATAACTGTGCTTTGAAAACTGCCTTTAGGCAATGAATTTATGTGCTTGGCTTATTAAAAAGTGGGTACCTTAAGCATGAAATGCTGAAAACATTCTCACCAAACAAGTGCAGCAGTTTTATTCAGAATTAGCTAAAGGGTATAGCTCTGTAAAAGAGAAGATGAACCACTCATTTGCTGTCACCAAAAATGAGGAAATAGCTCTAGGCAATAGCTAAAGAGCAGAGTCCTTTTGAAATTGAGAAATTCACTGATTTGGCAATAAAGAAGATCCTGTTTGTTCTGCTAGTTCTGTCGAGAATTTATCCTCAAATGATTCTAGTATATAAGGCACTAAGAGAAAAGCTTCACTTTAATTTGTTGCAAATATTTCTTCTAATACTATTATATATTATATGTCACATCTAAAATATTATCTGAGTTTGTTATATAGATCTTGTATTGTTATTTATATATTTCTTTTTTAAATAAGTTATATATTTAATATACTTCTACAAATAAATATAAGAAATATACAAGTTAATGTTTTGAAAAGTGTAAATATTGTTATAAGAAAATAAAGCAAGACTTTTTTTTTTTTGGTTTATGAATCACATCCAGTGATGCTCAAGGGTCTGCTCTCAAAAGTCGCTCTTGGCAGGCTCAGTGGGCCATATGGGATGCCGGGATTTGAACCACCATTGGTCCTGGATCGGAAGCATGCAAGGCAAAGCAAACACCCTATCGTTGTTATCTCTCCAGTCCCAAAGCAAGACATTTGATCATGTTCTCAACATTTTTATCTTTGATGCCTTTCGTCAATAATTTATATGTGTTCAACTTCTTAATTTTATTAAATATTGTAATTATTATCTTAGTTATTTAGCAATTATATGATAGTAACTCATCATGGTTGTAGTATGCATTTTCTTAGTGACTAATAATGCCATGATTTTTTCATATGCTTCTTTATCATCTGTATTCCCTTTACAGGTCTTTTTTTTTTAATCATGTAATTGTATCATTTTCTTACTCTAGTGTTTTGAATGTTCCTTATATAAATTCCTTATCAAATATGTGATTTTCAAATACTTTCTCTATGTAGCTGTCTTTATTTTTTAATTATGCTGAGAAAGATTCAGAGGCAAAAGTATAATATCTTCAATAAGTTATGTTGGGATGAATCAATATCTATATGCAAAAAAACATGAATTTGATGCATTATTACCCCACCCATAGAAGTTAACTCAAAATATATCATAAGTTCAAAATGTTCAATTGAAAACTATAAAATATCTTTATTTGTGAGTGGTGTTGGTGGATGGGAGACTCTTTCTAAGCAATGCCCAGTGGAGTCTGCAGCCACTTCCAGTGGCATAGTTGGTTAATCATACCAAAGGTAAAATCATGTCCCTTTGTTGGTCAGGGAGTGCTGAGATAACCATATACACATTCAGTAGTGCTAAGGGTCTTTAGCACCATAGTGGTATCAGTCAAAAAACTACAGTACTTGTTGAAAACAATTCTGGAAAAGGTATTTGTGATTTTGAATTAGGCAGCATTTCTTGTTTTAAATTTATTTGAACATTATCATGAAAATGACATTATTTATGATAAGTGTTAATTTTTGCATGATTTGTCTACCAAATGTGCCCCAAACCTCCCTCTACTTTTGTCAGTTCACTCTTTCTCCACCCACCACCTCCGTGGTAATTGCAGACTATTGCCAGAGTTGAGAGAATAGTTTTCAATGAAGGACATACCAAAAGCATACTCCTTAAGAGAAAAAAAAGAAAAGAACAACTTTGACTTCCAGATAAATTTTAATGGTTTCTCTATTGATAAATATAGTTGCTATAAAAATCAAAAGAAAGGGGGCCAGAGAGATAGCATGGATGTACGGCATTTGCCTGGCATGCAGAAGGTTTGGTAATTCAAATCCCGGCATTCTATATAGTCTCCTGAGCCTGCTAGGAGCAATTTCTGAGCATAGAACCAGTAGGAACCCCTGAGCACTGCCAGGTGTGATCCAACAAAATAAAAACAAAAAAAAAAAACAAACAAACAAAAAAGAAAAAGAAAAAAGAAACTGAGAAAGCAAGATGAAACTATGAAAGAAAGGATGGAAGGAAGGAAGGAAGGAAGGAGAGAGGGGAGGAGTGAGGAAAAAGGAAAAAGGGAAAGAAAGAAGGAAGAAAGAAGAGATGGAAGGAAGGAAAAAGGAAGGATGCAAGGAAGAAAGCAAGAAAAAAGAAGGAAAAGAGGAAGGAAGGAAGGAAGGAAGAAAGGAAAGAAGGAAGGAAGGAAAGAAGGAAGGAAAAAAGAAAGGAAGGAATGAAGGATGGAGGAGGGAGAGAAGGAGGGAAGAATCAAAGAACAGAAAGAAGGATCAAAAAAAGGAAGAAGAATAGACAAAAAGTTGAGAAGAGGAGGAATGTTCAAAAGATATTATGAACAAGTACTAGGGTAATCGAAGAACAAAGTATCCTAAAGTCAAGTGAAGATTTGCATCAAGCATAGAAGTGTGATGATACGTCAAAACTAATGATGGAACAAATTCTTTGAATGAAATTTGTGCCCAGATTCTATCAGCTTTATCAGATTCTACCCTGTCTTTTTAGCCATGACTCATGATTTTACCAAGGTAGCAGTAACAATAGCTTCATTGACTCACTATCTGTAAGATCGAACTGTTGTCATAGATTCGTAACAATTATATAGGGATTTGATCGAGGCTTCAACACAAATTTCAGTTGCTCGTCTACACACATTTATTAGTTTATGCAATCCTTTTTGTGTCAAATCAAATATTATTGACATTGGAGGTGCACTAGTGATTTAAAATCGGCTCAGTACCTGAACTCACAGCATGAAACAAATGATAGCATTAAAGTCACACTGGGTGGACCCATAATGGCTGCTTTCACTTAATTGAAATATGAGTAAATAATAATTGACTCTATAATCATAACATCATGAGGACCACATTTGTAATTGTCTTATTGCCATGTATGACATATTTGTATTGATTAGTGCCTTATAGGATTATAGTGTTGAAAGTACTGTCCACTCAATTTTCTTTTTTTATATTTGTTTATTTTTCCTCAAATTGAATTTGCTAGTGCCCATATTGCTCTTCTCTTTTAACTCGATTCTTGTTTAGAATGGCATACCAAATGTAAATGAGAGAACTGTAAAAATATGAATCATGGTTAACTGAGATGAATCTGAAACAAATGTGGAAAGTGTACAATAGAGATGACCACAGATTTTTTTCCACAACTGTCAATTTAAAAAAACACCTATGAAGGAAGGTAAAAAAATTTATTTGAACAGAAATTGTGTATATTATATTTATGCTAGAATGCCTTCAAAATGGTTGTACTTATAGAAATGCCATGCTTTTGCTATAAGAATTTCTCACAGATGAAATATAACATAAATTAGAAGTTAAAAATATAGATTCATGTTTCTTCTGTTTGACCTGAAAAACAGCAGACATCCTGAGACTTCTCTCTGCTGTCTTGTGATCTGGGATTGGATCCTCTCCTCCATTGTTTCCTGAGGGCTCTTCTTCAAGGTGAGCAGTCCTACCCACAGTCAGTAAAGCTGGTTTCTGATGTTTGATCTGTAACACAGCAGGCATCTTGGGCCTTCTCTCTGCTGTCCTGCAGCCTGGGATTTGATACAGTCAGCCATTGTTCCCTGAGGGCTATTCTGAGGTGGGCAGTCCCACCCATGAAGAGTGGAGCCCCAGGAGCTCTGCTTCGCTTTGCATGCATCTTGTAGCAATTGAACACCACCACAACACGTAGAAAAATCCACACTACAAGCATGACAATGGGAAAACAATACATGCCAACACAAGGCATAGAAAATGAAGATGGCAACTCTGATAATCCAAAAACTTCCAACCACTAAGTCTCTCACATATGGAGTTTAGAGAAGAAGTATAGAAGATGTTCATAGAATTCAAAGAAAGCATATATTGAGTAGAATTAAACACAAATAAGAATCAAGAGATAGAAATCAGAAAACTCCTAACATAAATACAAGTCTGGAAAAGTCAGTAGATGAAATGAAAACCTCAATGGAAAGTCTCTACAACAGGGTAACAGCAGGGAGGATAGAATCAGTGAGCTGGAAGATGAGATGCATAACAACTCCATAGAGCAGAAGAGATAGGAAAAGAACCTTAAAGCAAATGATCAGACAATGGAAAGTTTACTCAAAGAATGTGAATAGATAAAAATAAAAATCTTTGGGGCCCGGGAGATAACATGGAGGTAAGGCATTTGCCTTTCATGCAGAAGGTCATCGGTTTGAATCCCGGTGCCCCATATGGTCCCCCGTGCCTGCCAGGAGCAATTTCTGAGCATGGAGCCAGGAGTAACCCCTGAGCATTGCCGGGTGTGACCCCAAAACCAAAAACCAAAAAAAAATAAAAAATAAAAAAAATAAAAATAAATAAATAAAAATCTTTGATAACCTCAACAGAAACAACATAAGAATCATTTGAAGAAAACCCCCAGGAAGAACCAACAGTCAAGGATATCATTGCAGAGAAACTCCCAGGGATATAGAATTCGTGCAACCAAATCCTGCATGCCCAAAGAGAACTGGCTAAGAGATACCTGAAGAAAGCCACCAAGACACATCCTAGTCACAGTGATAAATCCCACAGATAGAGATAGAATACTGAAAACAGCAAGATCAAAAAGGGAAATTACATTCAAAGAAGCATCCTTAAGATTTACTGCAGACCTGACACAATAAACTCTCAAGGCCAGAAAGCAGTGCTGTTAAATTAGTGACAAAACTCAATGAAATGAATGCTTCACCTAGAATACTACGCCTATCAAGATTCATTTTCAGGTTTGAAGGAAGTATACATAGGTTAACGAATAAACAACAGTTCAGAAACTTTGCAGAATCCAAATCAGACTGAATAGAAAAACTGAAAGGTCTACTTTAAGACAAAATTAACCAACAGACACCCCAAACGTCTACACAAAGATAGCACTAAATCCCATGACAATTATCTCTCTCAATGTCAATGGATTAAATGCACCAGTTAAGAGACACAGAGTTGCTAAATAGATCAAAAAGCTGAATATAACCTTCTGCAACATCGAAGAAACACACCTGAATAGTCAGAACAAATATAAACTAAAGATCAAAGGCTGGAGAAAAATCATCCAAACAAACACACCCTTAAAAACGCTGGAGTGTCAGGGCCGGAGCAGTGGCACAGCGGTAAGGCATTTGCCTTGCACATGTCTGACCTAGGATGGACCGTGGTTTGATCCCTCAGCATCACATATGGTTCCCCAAGCCAGGAACAATGTCTGAGTGCATAGCCAGGAATAACTCCTGAGTGTCACAGGGTGTGGTCCAAAAAATAAAAGGCAAAACAAAACAAAAAGCTGGAGTGCCCATATTAATATCAGATGACACAAACTTTGAACTCATAAAAGTTATAAGGGACAAAGATGTACATTTCATACTAATCAAGGGTATGTATAACAGGAAAAAATCACACTCCTAAACTTTTTGCACCCAATGAAGGACCAGCAAAATATTCAATACAACTTTTGACAAATCTTAAAGAAGATATTAATAGCTACACAATAATTTTGGGAGATTCAACACTGCCCTGTCACCCCTTGATAGGCTAGCCATACTGGAAAACCAACAAAATTGTACTAGCTCTGAAAAGAGAAATGGAAGAAAGTGAACTATTAGATATATATGCATATATATACATATATATATATATATACCTATGAATATATACAGGTGACTCCACCCACAAAAACCTGAATACACATTCTATTCCAAGGCACATTCTACAGGATAGGCCAAATGCTGGCTCATAAAACATACCTCCATAAAATCAAAGGATAGAAATCATGCAGACTACCTTTGCTAATCACAAGGCACTGAAATTATATGTGAATTAAAAAGGGAAATAGAAGAAAAGCTTTAACTCCTGACAACTAAACAGCTTTCTTTGGAAAAACCATTGAGTAAGAGATGACATCAAAGAGGAAATCTAAACATTCCTGGAAACAAATGACAATGAATACACAAATTATCAGAATTTATGGGACACAGTAAAAGTGGTACCGAGAGGAAAATGTATAGCTTTGCAAGCACACGTCAGGAGGAAAGAAGGGGCCTACATGAATACCTTAATACACAACTTATAAAATTAGAAAATAATAAAAGAAACCAAAATAGTTAGACAGAAGTAAATAACAAAGTAGGATTAATATCATTAAAATGGCAATACTCCCCAAAGCATTGTACAGATTTAATGAAATCCCTCTAAAGATACCCATGGCATTCTTCAAAGAGGTGGATCAACTACTTCTGAAATTTATTTGAAAAAATATTCACCCAAGAATATCTAAAGCAATCCTTGGGAAAAAATATGGGAGGCATTACTTTCCCCAATTTTAAATTGTATTACAAAGAAATAGTTATTGAAACAGCGTGGTAAGGGGCTGGAGCAGTGGTGCAAATGTAAGGCACCTTCCTTGCCCACGCTAGCCTAGGATGGACAGAGGTTCGATCCACCGGTGTTCCATATGGTCCCCAATCCAGGAGTGATTTCTTAGCACATAACCAGGAGTAACCGCTGAGCATCACTGGATGTGCCCCTCTCCAAAAGAACCCCCCCAAAATAAAGTAGCATGGTATTTGAATAAAGAGACAGCCTCAGATGAGTGGAATAGACTTTAGTAGTCAGAGAATGTTCCCCAGACATATGATCAATCTTTGATAAAGGGCCAAGAAATCCAAAATGGAGCAAGGGAAGCTTCTTCAGCAAATGGTGTTGGCACAACTGATTAGCCACTTGCAAAATAACAAGCTCAGATCTTTATCTAATACCATGCACAAAGGTCAAATCCAAATTGATTAAAGACCTCGGATTTAGGCTTGAACCATAAATTATATAGAACAATAACCATAAATAGAACAACACGTATGTACAAAAATATCAATGACATTGAGACTAAAGACATTGTCAGGGATGAAAACAGCACTCTCCAAACAAGTGGAAGTAGAGATAAACAGATGGGTCTATATTATGCTGAGAAGCTTCTGCACCTCAAAGGAAATAGTTCAAGCCTTTATGGAAAATAATATGGAGATTCCTCAAAAAACTGGAAATTGAGCTCCCATATGATCCAGCTATATCACTCTTATGGATATACCCTAGGAACACAAAAATACAATTTAAAAATCCCTTCCTCATGCCTATTTTCATTGCAGCACTATTTACAGTAGCCAGACTTGAAAACAACCAAGATGTCTTCAACAGATGAATGGCTAAAGAGACTATGATACATATACAGAATAGAATATTATACAGCCATCAGGAGATATGAAGTCATGAAATTTTCCTATATGTGGATGTACATGGACTCCATTATGCTGAGTGTAATAAGTCAGAGGAAGAGAGATAGACACAGAATAATTTCACTCATCTATGCTTTTTTAAAAAAAATTAAGAACGTTATTGTAATAATGCTCAGAGACAATAGAGATAAGGGCCAGAAGGAACAGCTCACAATACAAATCTCATCACAAAGAGTTATGAATGCAGTTAGGAAAATAACTACTTATAACAATCATTATGACAATCTTAATGAGTGAGAGAACTAGAATACCTGTCTCGAATACAGGCAGGTGTTGGGAAGGAGGAAGGGGGGCATTGGCAGTGGGAATGTTTCAGTGGTGAATTGGGGTGTTCTGTTTATGACTGAAACCCAACTATAATCATGCTTGTAATCATGGTGCTTAAATAAAGATTTTATTAAAAAAAAAAACAGACTCTTGAATGAAGTACTTGGGTTTCAAGTACCTGACAATTGTGTTAACATGAGCCAGTGACAGCTTTTTGTGCCTCAATTTTATTACAATATCAGAAAATATAATACTTCTACATTATGAAGATCAAATTAATTCATACATTTAGAACTTTAGTTGCTAGAACATGACCAATGTATTATATTGGAAGCAGGTAGGCAGGTAGGATGACTTGTTAGAACTGAATTGGAGGTAAATTTCATAACACCAGAACTTGGCTCCACTCTTTCAAGGACTCACCAAGAAACAACTCAGTTCTCCTTCCCGACAACATCCCACTAGTGTACCTTAAGTTGGGGTTCTTGGAAATTTTTCTAAGAGACTACTTTGAAGAGATATGAAATAAGCACTCTCCATTTTGTCTTGGAATTCCCAAATGGCTCACTACTCTGAGCAGTTTGCTTTTTAACCTTTAACTCTATAAGGTGCAACCAATTCTTCTGAGTTACTTCATCTGCAGTACTTGGGGTGTAGAATTCTAATTATGATGGTCTAGCCTTTCTCTGTACAAACCTGTGTTGACTCTGACACATGGTCATTCTTTGTCTTTCCACATATTCCCTAAATAAATGTTTCTTGCTTCCCTACTTGTTTTTCTGCAATTCTTAACTGTAGACTAGCCACCTCCTCTGGAAACCATATCCATGCTGTGCAGTAGCTCCTGTGGTCTTTTTATGAGTCCTGATCTCTGATTCTCTTGTGAGTAATGAAATACACAGTTAAATGATAATAAAACTATCTAACAGTTACCTTCCCTTCAGTGATAACATATTTACTTATCTACATTGTGAAAAAGTGAGCAAATGAATTCTGAGGCAGGGGTGTTCAAATCCTAGTCCACTATTAATATCCACAGAAATTTTACTCGTTCATATCACATTGCAAAACTTTATTCAGAATAACAGTGTTTATTTCTCATAAAATTATCACAAAATAACATACAGAAGCACAGAGTACATGCAATTAACATCATCTCTGCTTTTATGTCTGATATATGTGTTTCCAAAATATAGATGAATTCATATAAGTGAATTATATATACAGAAAATTACTATGGTTTTACAAAAAAATTTTTTAAAAATTTAATATTTGGTTTTTGGGATCACACCTGGTGGCACTCAGGGATTACTCCTGCCTCTGTGCTCTAGTTATGTTGAGTAAATTTGGCACGTGGAAATTTTCTGACAAAGTGCTTTAAATCTAAGGAAGAACAGAGCCTCTGAAAGTTGACCACTTGACTTGGACGTTATCATTAATTCCTTGATGATCTATCCCCTGATGTGTGTGTGTGAATATGACAGACATCATTGAGGTCATACTGAATACAATGTAACTTTTAATTACATGATAAATTGGTGCACACAGGATAACAAGATAACTGTTTGCTGTACTAGTAAAAAAATATCCATGGAAATAACAGAAAAAAAACATAATGTTGAGACTCTGGGGTGAGTTTATAAGATAATATTGGTAGCTGAGAAATCACCGAAGTCTACAAACCAGCTGGCAGAGACTCATGGTCAAAAGGAAGAACCAGGAAAGGTTACAAATTAAACAAATACATGTCTTTACTTGTTCTAAACTAGTACAGAACCCAACAGTAATTTTATATGGAATAAGCTGAAGAATTGTCTAAGTAAACATCAGTTGTGTAAGGCAAGGCATTAGTAAAATATTTCTTGTTCATTTGTAAACAGTCTTCATCAACAACCATGTCACATTTATTAAATCATTCAATATACAAGGACTGGGAATTCTAAATGGGAAATAAATCAGGACAATGTAGCTTTATAGCTACGGTTAAAAAGAAGATCCAATTTAAATAAATGAAGTAGGTCTCTGACTTTAAAGAATTAAATTCCCTATATCTTGCCAAAATTAGTTAAATTTTAATTGAAGCGTAAATATTGTTCTTCTAATAAAAGCAGAAATTCAAGAAAAATTTTAAAGACAGAAAGTGTTACATTAATAAACAAATAGTTATGCACATATGCATATAGAGGTAATACAGACATATTGATAAGAGAATATTATTTCATTGATCACTTCATCTCATGCATTTTACTTCTTAAATGTATCATGTAATGGTGTAACAAGCAATTTTTTAGCTGCAAAGCTCATGGTGCTATCAAGATTAGATTCATAGCCAGTCTTCACTAAGTGTGAATAAAAGTATGAAAAGGGGTGAAACAGAAAGTCTGTACTCTGCAAAAGTAGAGTTTCTAGCTCTTAAACACTGTGCATCAGAGGTAATTATCAAAAAAAAGAAAGAAATCTGCAAAATTTGGTTTTGTAGTCACTTTAGCAAAATTTTGTTGAGGTGGCTTAAGAGAGGATATGAGTATGTACAAACATTTTTATTAGAAACAGCATAACTTGCCAGAGATATGAGTCCCACACTAGAATTTCACACCATTTAACCAATTCTTCCTTTCCCAGATACTTAGACATATTTTATAACAGTTCCATTGATCCATTTACCAATTTAGGACTCTATGTATGGGAGGAAATAAATTTTCAGAAAGATTAGTGAGATGGATTTTGCTAATTTTGAGTAAAATTAAAATACCATTTTTCAATGTCTAAAAAGAAAAATAGTAAGAAATGCACATGCTTGGTATCATTTATTTGAATTCAATGCTATTTTAGGTAGTTACTTTTATTCCTTCTCAAAGGAGAGCAAAGTCTTGGGAAGAATATATGTCATTAAACTTATAGCATTAGTAGGGCAATGATTCATATTTTAAAAATGAAATAATCACACTAATCACAATAATTACTCCAGGTACATGTGTGATTGTTCTAGTCTCCAAGACTTTTCTATATTCAGGAAATACTTTATTTTCTGAGTATCCAAGGAGATAGAGGATAATAAAACTATGGCATATGAATTTGCTGGGAAATTAATTGTAAAATGATGAAGAATTAAAAATTAAAATTTTAAATTACATAATTGGAATTGTGTATATCAAACATTTACATGTAGCCAAATATGCATTAAGAAAAAATTGTCGGGGCTGGAGAGATAGCATGGAGGTAAGGTGTTTGCCTTTCATGCTGAAGAATGGTGGTTCGAATCCCAGCATCCCATATGGTCCCCTGTGCCTGCCAGAGGTGATTTCTGAGCATAAAGCCAAGAGTAACCCCTGAGTGCTGCCAGGTGTGACCCAAAAAGCAAAAACAAAAAAAAAAAAAAAAAGAAAAGAAAAAATTGTCTTCAGGGCCCGGAGAGATAGCACGGCGGTGTTTGCCTTGCAAGCAGCCGATCCAGGACCAAAGGAGGTTGGTTCAAATTCCGGTGTCCCATATGGTCCCCCGTGCCTGCCAGGAGCTATTTCTGAGCAGACAGCCAGGAGTAACCCCTGAGCACTGCCGGGTGTGGCCCAAAAACCAAAAGCCAAAGAAAAACCAAAAAAAAAAAAAGTTCAATTCAGGGACAATAATTTTCACAAATATACTTGCTACTGAGCTTTTCTTTTCTTTTTTCTTCTAGTTTTTAGTTTTTATTTATATTTTCTATTTTTTTAAAATAATTTTGCTTCCTGGCATCTTGAAATGAATGTATTATTATCAGTTATGTCAACATTATGATGCATTTTTAAATAAAAAAAGTACAAAAAAAAGAAAAAATTGTCATTTTAAGTGTATTTATAAAAAAATTTAAGAAATTCAACAAAGAGCTAACTAAATAACTGAACATTTGAGAAAAAATAAGAAGAATTAAGCCCCAAAATGCAGTAGGATAAATATAACCATATGGTTCAAAAGTAAAAACTAGGGGGCCTGAGCGGTAGTGCAAGCAGTAAGGCATCTATCTGCCTTGTGTGTGTTAACCTAGGATATACTGCAGTTCGATCCCTTGGTGTCCCATATGGTCCCCCAAGCCAGGAGCGATTTCTGGGCACATAGCCAGGAGTAGCCCCTGAGCGTCCCCAGGTGTTGCCCAAAAAAAACAGGAAAAAAAAGTAAGAATACGCTTCTTAAAAGTTATATAAAATATGGGCCGTAGAGATAGCTTGGAGGTAGGACGTTTGACTTCATGCAGAAGGACAGTGGTTCGAATCCCGGCATCCCATATGGTCCCCGAGCCAGTCAGGAGTGATTTCTGAGTGTAGAGCCAGAAGTAACCAGCGCTGCTGGTGTGACCCAAAAACCAAAAAAAAAAAAAAAGAAAAAAAGTTATATAAAATAGGTTAACTTTTGAGAATTATGATTAGGAAAAATAAGGCACAGATTTAAAAAAATATACACTATGGAAGATTTAAAAAAATCAATGAAATAGGCTCAAGAAAACTTAAAATGTTTCCTTAAAGTTAAAAAATTCTATAGATATAAAATAAAATGGTTAGGAAATCATGACTTTTCACTTCTTTCCCTTACAAAGGGTCTAGGCCTAGATATTAATAGAACTTCTCAAGGAGGAAAATTCTAGACTAAATAAGCTGATAAGGAACATAAAGCACTTAAATATAATGGTACCACACTGTATCCAGCAATTTGGTTTAAAAATAATGCAATGTGATGTATAAGGATTTCTCTTGAAAGTGACTCAATTGTAGAAGTCTTTTAAGAAATTGGGGCTGGAGCAGTGGTGCAAGTGGTAGGGTGTTTGCCTTGTACGCACTAACCTCGGACAGACCTGGGTTGGATCCCTGGAGCATCCCATATGGTCCTTCAAGCCAGGAGAAATTTCTGAGCGCATAGCCAGGAGTAACCCCTGAGTGTCACCGGGTTGGCCCAAAAACAAACAAACAAACAAACAAAAAACCCACAAGGAACTCTAAGAAATTTTATGCTTCTAAAAGATTTAATTGTCTTTCAAAATATAGAGCAATATATCATGGACAATGTAAAGATTAAAGATAAAAAAAAAGTTTATATGTAGGTTTTTTTAAGAGAAAGATTTTTGCACCACACTCATCAATGCTCAGGAGATTGGGTGTTCAGGACCCCGGTAGTACCTAGTGGATCATCTTTGGTGTTCAACCTCAGGGCCATTACCAATGCATCCACAAGCAAGGCAAGTGCTTTCCTTCCTATACTCTCTCTTTGGACTTGTGTAAGAAGATTTAAGTCTAACCAGGAAGTAATCTAAGCAAAAATAGCATACTTATTATCAACCACTCAAACACTTGAGGAACATATTTTATCAGCAAGACACCATGATGCCTTCAAATGCAATAATAATACAACACTAAGCCATTGCACCATTAACAAATTTCCCTTGGGCCAATGACACGAGAAAAAAACATTTTTAAGGAAGCTATTTTCTCTTTGCACAAGGAATGCAGTTAAGGATAGTCTGAGTCAGGAAGACCAAGTGTCAAAACCTGATCTACAGTAGAATCAGCGAGAATGCAGAAAAAGGTTATATAAGAAAAGTATGACAAAAGAAATAAGTGTCTGCATATCAATTCCCTTTTCAATATCTGAAAATGTTCTCTGTGCCTAGCACTGAACTGGTTTTTTTTTCCCTGCTAAGAAAGATTTATACCTTAAAAGCAACTCTTTCTGTATTTCTAGAGGGGAACATTAAGTTTCTTTGTAATGGAAACTTCCCCATTAGCAAAGCTTTGATGTGCCCACTATGTTCTGTCAAATGCAAGTGTCTTCACAAAGCATGCACAGGATTTTTGGCTATCAAGATTCATGTTCACTTGAAACATTGAGAGTGTTTCTTAAATAACTGACCAAAGTAAACATTTATGCTTTCTGAAGTATTTATTCATTTTGAGTCAGCAAACATTGCACAGGTTAAAAAAAATCAGTAAATTATTTCCAAGGATTGGAAACAGAAATCCTCAGATGATTCACTGATGATTCAGATTTTTGTGTATTACTTCTACTCTACTTGTTACCAAGGGAACTTGGGGCCTACTTCCGACCACACCATGGCTATAAAAATACCAGCAAAAGCCACAGGAGAATAACTTCTCTACTCTTCTATTACAAATGGCTAACGAACCAAGTATCACTTATGAAAGAGATTTAAGCTATACCTGTGAAGGTCACAGCTGAGAGACACTGAGATGTACATTGTTGCTGTATTTATTTATTTATTTACTTATTTATAACTATTTTTGTCCATGATGCATTTTTTCAGGAAAAGCATTTTCTACAAAGAAAGAAAGATGCCTAACGTTATTGCATTTTTCTCCATAAAACTCAGAGGGCTGTGCCTTTGAAACGCTTGCTATGGCTTGAAATATGTGTCAAGCTTCGTCCTTGACGAGAACCAATAGTCAGACTGCTAATCCACCTGCTTTTCTGGGTCATTACAGTAGGAGAAGCACCAGAGACAGAGAGAAGGAGATAGTACTGATGACCATCAATGGGTCCTTCACACCTTCACTAATGCCTGTCTGTCAATCTCTCCTTCACAATCATCTTTATTAAACACCATACAAAGTATTAAAGTAGTTCAATATTAATAGGAGCAAAGAAATCATGGATACCTTGCATGGAAAATATAAACTATTTTTTCTTGAATATGCACTCAAATTTAAATTAAATTAAATTCAAATCAGGGTAAAAGCTACCTGTATGCATTAAGTTGTCAGAAGATTTAAAAGACATCACTTAACTGCACAGACAAGCCTACTCCATGCTGACAAAAAACAGTAACTGCCATCTACTTGGAAAACTTAGCACAATAAAACTATATTAAAATGTTCTGGTAATGGGGCTGGATAGGTGGCACAAGCAGTTAGGCACCTGCCTTGCTTGCGCTAGCCTAGGATTACCACATTCGATCCCCCCCGCATCTCATATGGTTCCCCAAGTCAGGAGCGATTTCTGAGTTGAGCGCATAGCCAGGAGTAACCCCTGAGTGTCACTGGGTGTGGCCTAAAACAAACAAACAAACAAAAAAACAAAAATGTTTTGGTAATAATTTTTATTTGGATTTTATGTTTTCAAGTAAATATTGGAAGATCATTTTCATTTTTTAAAAATTTTTAGATCATTTTTATTTTAACCTAGACATATTTTCTCTTTATGATTTTAGGTTCAGAGGCACTGCTCTCTATCTTACTGGAAGTTCCCCCTGAAAGGAAAGTAAAAAGTAAATAATATATTTTATGCTTTTTTTCATAAAACATTAAAGAATGTATACTTTCAGAAGAGTAATATAATGAAATATAATATTATGCAGAGAGGCTTATTATGTGTATGATAGATATTAATGGATTTTATAAAATGTTGATATGATCATATTGTTTCTTCCTATCTTAAAATATATCATGACCTTTCTAGGTATTTGGAAATAAAATTTATGATAGTTTTCTTTTCTTTGGTGAGGTTGCACAACCATAATTGCTCAGGGGTAACTTCAGAGTCTGATTGTGCTCAGGAGCTATTGCTGGTTTTACCATTTTAAAGTCATAAAAAATGTCATGGAGGAAAATATTAAGTCAATGTCAAGACGTTCATTAGGAAATTTGAATACTGATAAAAGGATTTTTGTCCTCCATTAGACTTAATCCTAATGGATACTGTCATTTACATCTTTCTCTACCTACATCATTTATAGAAAGTATATTTTATGTTATAGTTAAGACTTTCAAAAATTTAGTTAGGGGGCTGGAGAGATAACACAGTAGTAGGGCTTTTGCTTTACATGCAGCTGACCCAGGATAGAACTGGGTTCGATCCGCAGCATTCCATATGGTCCCCATGAGCGAGCAATTTCTGAGCACAGAACCAGGAGTAACCCTTGAGTGCTACCAGGTGTGACCCTAAAACAAAAATAAATAAATAAAATCCAAGCCTCTAAAAAACATTTTTAGATTATTAAAGAACTGTACTAACTTCTAACACTGAAATTTATTGTTGCCTCCTCTTCCATAGCTTCTTCCCCCAAATTACTTAGTGATAGTAGGTAGACCAAGTATGTGCTTCTCCTCCATTCATGGTTCTAGAAAGAACAGAGAAAAGACTGTAACAGCAAAAGAATGAAGTCAAACACAAGATTGTCATGTCTTCAGACACTACACTGTTACTAAAATTAAAGTCAACAAGTATTCTGAAAACTAGAGTCTCTTTTTTTTTTTTTTTTTTTTTT
>PVKC010003169.1:0-40053 GCA_004027635.1 Crocidura indochinensis | reverse complement strand
GGTTACATCCTGCAAGTCAAATAGAAAAAAAAAATTAGTCTTAAAAAACATAAATAATTGTAAATTAGTTTTTAAAAAAAAAACAGAAATGTGCAACTATTAGTGTGGGCCTAAGTTTTGAGACATTTTAAATTTGTTTGAATTAAAATAAGCAAATTAGTGTGACTACCAAAATATCACAGCTATAATATTCAAAATTACTAGTAGATAATTAATCTAGGGTATTTTTGTTTGTTTGTTTAGTTTTGGGGTTACTCCCAGTGGTACTTAGGGATTACTCATGGTTTCGCACTCTGAAATTGCCATTGGCAGGCTCTGGGAACTATATGGGTTGCTGGGAATCAAACCGAAGTCCTTTGAGGGTTGGCATGTGCAAGGCAAACTCCCTACCGCTGTGCTATAGCTCCAGCCCCCTAAGGTGTGTGTGTGTGTGTGTATTTTACATCATATATAAGACATTTTATTCTATTTAGTAAGTTTATTTAGTAATATTATATATCTAACATATCTAAACCTATGTATATAAATCTAGCACTTGACAATATGTTTTATTTTTGAACAATGATTAAAATTAAAAAATTTGGAGAAAATATATACAGGTAGTATATATTTTATTTTAAATAATATAAATATAAATATATTTTAAATAAAATATAAAATTTAACAAGTAAAACATATTTATATTACATTTTGCATATTTAATAATAAAAAAGTAAGTATAAATAGTTCAGAAAATAGTAATGAAAGTCATTAGTTATCAAATATAGTAGCAACAAAATATATTCAACAGATTCTACATTAAACAAATCTTTATAACTGTTAACAATTTATGTATCCAAAATGTATGATGATACTCAGACAAAATAATTAATAAAACTGAAGATATGCTCAAGAAATTTTCAGTTCAGAAATAATAAAATTATTATAGGAGTATATTTCTTTTCATTGTTTCCTTATTAACAATAATAATAAAGTAATAATTTTATAGTATAAGGTTCTCACATAAGTTTATGTCTAGAAAATTAAAAAGAGAGACTACTCTTCAACAACCATTATAAAACTGATTCCAGATATTTTATTTTAATTTGATTTAATTTGGAATTATATTTTAGAGTTTGTGGTTGTTACTTGGATGACAACCATAAAATAAATTTAAGACTATTTTATGTAGGATTTAGAATGATAGAATGCAAGTTATGATAGGCTTAAGAGTCTCATTCTCTATCTCTATTTGTCCATGAAGTTTACATAATCATGTTTTATAGCCTATTTTTATTTTATGCTATTCAATGCAAATAATTGGTTTAGTAATGTAATGTAAAAATTGGGATTATATTCCAGCATAAATTATTTCAGAATAATAACTCACCGGGAATATACTATCAATCCCAAAGTATTCCCAAGGCCAGGCTTATCCCTTGCACTTCAGATGTGCTGCAACCCAAATGTGTGAAACTCAACAGCATAACTTGTGGTAGTGAGGGACTAAATTAATCCTCTTGAAAAAAATTCACCATAAAAACATCACTCTGATTTGGACTATGTGAATTATATACTTTAAATGCAATTCAAGTCTACATATGACATATATGCATATATATAAATTTTCTTTATTCCTATTTATATATATATTTATTTAAATATATATTATATTAAAAACATATGGGAGAGATAATATAGAGGTAAGGCATTTGTCTTTCACGCAGAAGGTCATTGGTCTGAATACCGGCATCCCATATGGTCCCCCGAGCCTGCTAGGAGCACTTTCTGAGTGTGGAGCCAAGGAGTAACCCCTGAACGCTGCCAGATGTGAATCAAAAACCAAACCAAACCAAAACAAAACAAAACAAAGAACAACAAAAACAAAAGCAAAAAACATGTGGGGCCAGAGCAGTGGCGCAAGAGGTAATGCCTCTGCCTTGCACTTGCTAGTCTAGGATGGATGGACTGTAGTTATGCTGGCCACACATTGAACATAAATAAAAGTTAAGTAGAGTTGTTTCTTCTAATAAAAACATATATATCATCTCTAGTTATTCTTAATATATGCATCTGCTGTGTAAGTCAAGCGCATTGGAGCTCACAATGCTTAGAATTCAGCCTAATTCATAAGGTAGAACATGGAGAGAGGAATAGGTTGATGGGAATAAATCCTGTTAAGCTTCTTTGAGTCCCCAAACATCAAAGGTTTTCATATATCCTCCAAGGTCATTTTACTTCAGTGAATTGTAACTTGCACATTATGCTTCCTATCTTCTTCCCAGGGTGTTGTGAGAATTAATGAGATGCTCAGTCCAATTCACATATTTCTCCACACCTCTGTGGATTTCCTCCACACCCTAAGGAGTACTTTATAGGCATCCTTTACTAGAATTTCAGTAGGCTCAATTAAGAAAAATTTAATTAAAATTTTATTTCAAAAATATTATCAAACTCCCCAATGCTTTCAAACTTACAAGCATTCCTCTCTGTAAAACACATATTAATTAGGGGTCCCAGTTACATTTGGTGTTTTGGATGTCTTGAACTATTTAACCAAGCACTTCCCCCTTCAATTAAAAAAAAAAACTCAAATATAACTAGGGGAAATGCTGTACAAAATTAACATGCATCTTGCACCTTATTCATTGCTTCTGTACATGAAGTTCTCATTGCAATTAGTTGGAACTCTGCACACTGATGAAATGAGACGGTTGCAGAGGGGAATACCAATCTAGTCCTTCACCTCTACTTTTCTGATTAATTTAAATTTAAATCATCAAGATATCACTCTTAAGATTTAGTTGATTTTTCAAACTAACTCTTTGGTGTTCTGTAGATATTGGAGTTTTACCTGCCCTCCCTAGATTACAACAAGGTTAGCAAAAGAAAAATTTAAAAATGTAGGAAGAAAATTATTTAAAGAGATAAAATTAGAGATTAAAAAGTGTTAAAGTTAAGAAATTAAATATTATGTGAACACTCAGGACAACATAAATTTTCAACTGTGAATTATTTGCCTATAAGTAGTAGTAGATAGTATATTGCATCTATATCCAAAAACATATTTGTCCTACTATAATCTGACTTGCTTCAAATATTCTATATGTCATCAAGAAAATAATCTATCTTCCATGCTCACATTTTTCTTTATGAACATTGATCAAGGCAATCATTCCAAACTCTTATAATCTTACTGTCTGTGTCTCTGTGCTATTATTCTATTATTCTGTTATCCACACCAGGATCTGTACCCTTCATTAAACATTATATTTTACTTCTCTACCTTTCTTTCTGACTAAATAGTAGGAAAATTTACAAAAGGTCAAATGATAATAGTCACAGTTTCTGGCATAGGGTAAACTGAATACAAGTTTACTAAATCATTACAATAAAATATAAAGAAAATAAATACCACTAAATGTAAAAGCTATGTTAATAATATTTTTCAAAAATAAAGTTACACAACCTGTATTTTGGCTTTCCCTTACAATTTAACATTCTGAGGAAAGTGGTAAAAAATAACTATGAAGTACAAGTCACAATAATAATTATAGGGAGATTTTTATTGAATAGTACATCAAGAAAAGCAGAATGTTCTCTATCACAAAGTGTGGGGGAAAGGGACAGTATAATAACAGAAATCAGAATAAGAGAAAACCATACCTCAATAGCCTCTGTTGCTGTCTTAAACTACAAAGTACATGTACAGTCTGTGTTTAATGGTTCACAACTGGCAAGTTACCATTTTTCATTTGTTTCTATATCTCTTGGTAATTGGAAAAACAATATAGAAGCAATAAAATAGAATTTATAGTTTCAAAAAATAAGGGTTAACAGAAAGCAACTATACTAAGACTTTATAGAAATCCATGTAGAGCTTTAAGAAGAATCAGTTTATCATTAAAAATTGTCTGATGAAATAATCAATTTAGTTATTTTGCATAGATGTAATCTCCTGCCATGTTAGGAGGAGTTTACTTTTTACAAAATTATTAATCAGCTTTAATCTTGTCTGCTACATTAGTCTTCCCTTCAAGCTTTATGTGGTTAACTTTATAAATAAAAATTAGTGCAAAGTAATTTACCTAAAATATAGCACCATTTCACATTATTTTTCAAAGTTTTAAACATGTACATACTCCTGGCCCTCCCACCAACCATTTTCCTCTACTCTACTCTGGTCACTCTCTTTTATATACTAAAAGTGCTTCACAATTTTCTGACTTTTTTTTAACTTCCATTCACTTTATCCTTCTACTGAATCAATTTATTTTCTGCCATATATTATTTTGTTGATTTTTTTTTGTTGTTTTTGGTTTGGGGGACACACTTGGTAGTGTTCAGGAATTACTCCTGGATCTGCACTCAGAAATCAATCCTGGCGGGGTTATAAGATCATATAAGAGACCAGGAATTGATTGACCTGCCTGCTGTGCTATTCCTTCAGCCCCTGCTTTATACTTATTATCTAATTAATATTCAATGCTCATGAAATTTATTTTAACAAATAAAAGATAATTTGTGTCTTATTTCGGCTAAAGAGTCATACTCAGTTTGTTATTGGCACCTACTAGTTGTCGTTTTGAAATAAATTGTATCTTATAACTATCACTTAAAGCAATACCTAATCCCATTATTTCTATCAAATCAAGTAGCACTATACATATACATATACATAGTATCACATAATATTAATTGAGTCTATCATAAAGCCACATTCATTGAGTTCAGTTATAATATTGTGCCATTGATTTTTATCTAAGAATTTTATAAGAAAATAATGCAGATTATGCTAATAATGAAAATTCACTAGATACAAAAGCTTTCTTAGACAGGTGAACAAAACTGAATTACTTTTTTTTAAGCTTGATATTAGTTTCCTTGTAATTGTTCTTTTTTACAACTAGAAACTCACCATAAGAATTTGTATAATTTCCTAGAAATTTATACCAAAATATTGTGCTCAGTTTAAGTCAAGTAGACTGCATTTTTAAACATTGTTTTCTATCTTTAAATTTGGTGTCATAGCTTCTAGGTTAAGAGACATAATTATTTGCATTTTACCAAAAACCTGATCAAATACACAATTAATTTATTTTGAAAAAATACTAATGTTTGATGTTACAATATCACATGCCAAAAAAGCTCTTTATGAGCTATACTATATCTTAAGTCCTGCAGAATATTATTATACAGAATATTAATTCATTACCTGAATATAAACTGCTGTGTTAATATATTTAAATTGTGATGTCATCAAATATTATAAACAGAAATTGTGGATATATAAACTGTATTTTTGTAGTTTATATTTTATTAATTTTTAATTGTGATATACCAAATTACAAAATTGTTCATATTTGACTTTCACTCTTACAATATTCTAGCATCTGTCCCCTCATCAGTGTCCACTTACCTCTACCAATTTTTTCATTTTCTCTTCCTACCTGGCAGATACTTTTTTTGCAAGTTGTTATTTTTAGAGGCTATTCATAAGTATACCATTTTAGTTATATAAATTTCAGTTGATTTTTTAATAACTTTCTTTGAGGAGTACCTAGTTGACATAGTTGATCATAATACATTGATTTCCAGAAAGTGAGAGCAAAATTATTTCAAAAAGAAAAAAATGAATGAGGGAAGTAAGCAAAAAAGAACAACAAGAACAAGAAGCAAAACAGAAGCAGAGAAGAAGAAGAAGAAGAAGAAGAAGAAGAAGAAGAAGAAGAAGAAGAAGAAGAAGAAGAAGAAGAAGAAGAAGGAGGAGGAGGAGGAGGAGGAGGAGGAGGAGGAGGAGGAGGAGGAGGAGGAGAAGGAGAAGAAGGAGGAGAAGGAGGAGAAGGAGGAGGAGGAAGAAGAGGAGGTGGAGGAGGAGGAAGAGGAGGCAGAGGAGGGGAAGGAGGAAGAGGAGGAGGAAGAAGAGGAGGAGGAGGAAGAGGAGGAAAAGGAAGACGAGAAGACCAAGAACGATAAGAATAAGAATAAGAAGAAAAGAAAGAAGAAAAAGAACAAGAAGTATAGCTATAGGTAAATTACTAAAATTATTTTTTCTTCAATGAGGTCATATTACTCAGCTCTCATTACTAGCTAACATCTGTTACTTCATTTGTTTCTAAACAATAAGTGAAATCAGCTACACTTTGGTATCTAAATTGGTGTGTTTTGGGGGGATGACAGGGTTAAACAAAAATGAAGTTGTGCAGCCACGAGCTCAGAATAAAGAAATTCAAAGAACTATTTATGATACTACAGCCTTTGAGTACGTGCTTTGGATCGCCAATTTCCAGATGTACACATGGCAGGTGAGATGGTGCCCACAGTCACTCTAAAATATCCTGGTGATATCAACCAAAATATTGGCATATTTGAAGTTTGGGTCAGATTGATGTCTATGCAGAAAGTTCTAGAGGAAAGGTGAAGCAGGCGCATAGCAACTCGGCTATTATGGGGGATGAGTTGGCAGGTGGGAATTTCCCTGCCCTCTCCCCTCTTAGATTACGAACTTCCTGCTGAGCTGGTTGTGTACACATGATCTTTCATAGGTTGGTTTACATCTCTTTTGAGAACAGAGTAATTCATTGGAGCTGGCCAGCTGCATACATAGTATCTGCTGAAGTTGAATATTAAAGTAGATTTTACTAAATCACAAACACCCAGAGATGCAGTATTAAGGGCTTTTGAGCAAATATTTAGTAAAATATTTTAAAGGTTATCATGAACATCATTTAAATTAATGTTATTTTAATAAGTTAATTGTTTACTGTTACTGCTTATGACACATACCACAACATTTTTGGATATGATTTATAGTTAAGCTTATTTTTTTATTTTTATTGTGGCTGAAGTGAATTACAAATTTTTTACAGTAATATTTAAGGTACATAGTGACCATAAATCAAGGACATTCCCACCACCAGTGACAACCTCCCTCCACCCCTATTTCCAGCATGCATTCATATCTATCTCTCTCCTTTATCCTCCAGAATTCTACTGTAACTGGTCCTCACTTGAACAGCTTCTGTGGATTAGGTACAGATTCTGTTGCCGTTGACTTTGGGTTTGATGTTCAAGTCTGATCATTTTTTTTATTTCCACTAAATGTTCATGCACATGTCTGAATGTTCATTTTCCACCCCACTCAATTTATGAGGTTGAACAAGATTATTCAATCAATGTGGTTTTGTTGGAGATATAGAAAAAGGAAAAGAAGAAAGAAAAAAAGATAAAAATTAGGAGGGGGTCCTTCTAGGTATTATAAATATCAATTTAGAAGAGGGAAGGGAAAAAGGAAGAAAAATTTAGAAAATAAAATAAGAAAGCAATAACAAGAAAAATACAAAGCAAAAACAAAAACAAAACAGACAAAAAGGAACACAAAACTACTTCTTTTTCTTTCTTTTTTTTTGGGGGGGGGGTCACACCCAGCAGTGCTCAGGGGTTACTCCTGCCTCCATGCTCAGAAATTGCTCCTGGCAGGGGGACCATATGGGGCACCGGATTCGAACCGATGACCTTTTGTATGAAAGGCAAACGCCTTTACCTCCATGCTATCTCCCGGGCCCCTACTTCTTTTTCTTGTTCTTGTTCTTTCTCCTCTTCCTCCAACTCCTTCTTCTCCCCTTCCTTTTTTTCTCTTTTGCAAAGGCATAATAAGTATGGGGAAGTTAGAAAGGGAATTCCCTTGGCCTAAGAGATTTCGGGTTTCTCTACCCTTGAAGCATACTGTCATGAGAACCATTACAGGCTCTTTACATGCTCTTTTTCTCTCCTCAAGGTCTGTTTATTATCATGCCAGGCATCTTTTCACTCAGTCGTGGATGATATAATCAGGTCTCTCTAACTCTATATCTTGGTATTTACATAGGCATCCCACAGCATTTAAGACACAATAAATATTGTTGCTCATGATTTACAGAGGATGACTAATACTTTCTTGCGGATAAAAGGAGATATCTTACACTTTAGCTTTCCAAGTTAAATATGTGTTACTAACTGCAACAGCACAAGAAAATAATACTATACATGCCTTTAAAGTAGATAGACTAATAAGAAATAAATCAATTGCACTCATATGCACCAATAATCTATATTTTTCATATTTATTATTTTAAATATTAGTTATATTTTCCAGAAATAATTAAAAAATTCTAGTTATATCTGAATAAAATTTTGGACTCAGAAATATAGAAATATGAGAATTGATTTTTATGCACTCTCTAGGTAAGAAACATATATACGTATTTGAAATTAATCATGCATATTACTTCAAATAGAATGCTAAATCTTATAAGTGAACAGAATAAGAATAATCTTCTGTAGCTTTATAAATACAGTTGATTTAACTGTATTTAATACAGTTTAAGTAATAACTGTAACAAATACTGCTATCATGAGAAGTCTCAGAGCAATAATATAAAATATTTTATTATATTCTAATAATAATTGTTATATTTAAAGCATATATAATGAAGAAACCAAACTTTATGCTTCAGTACTTACAACTACTTTACTTTGTGGTTCACAAAGGATAAAACTCCTTTGATATCCACTATTATTTACTAGAAGTGAAATATTGATCAATTTAGTTATTATTTATATCTAAGCATAGTATATTTTAACTAATTGAAATTCTCATGTATCTATATTTAAAATTAAGTGTCAATGAATACTAAAGTATTTTAGATATCAGGTACTAAAATTAAATAAGACATTTTCTTTTTAAGTTAAACAATAGAATAATTTTTCCCATCACCTAACAAGATTCTTTCCAAGAATGAAAATATATTCACAAACATATATATGAAAGTACCAAAAAAGGCATGAGAGGTAGTTCAGGGGATAAAGTTGATTTCCTTGAAAAATGACTACAATTTGAAAAACAATTAAAAATGACTACAATTTGATACCAGATATTGTATATAATCCTTCCAGTATCACTATGAGTGCTCCCTGAGCAAAGAAACTGGAATGAGTATGGAGCATAGCTAGGTATGACCATAATAAATCTTGACACTCTCCAAAATAGAAAGATACCAAAGGAAAATCTATTACCATGAAGATTTAATATTTTTCATTTAATTATAGGAAATATTTCATTTATAAAATCAGTTAAATTAAAAGTCTTAGTTTTTGAGACTTAGTTCTTTAAGTAACTCTCAGCCTTTTAGTATATAAGGATAGCAGTATATTAGATTATATTTCATTTGATAAAATAATTGTATTATTTATATAAGGCATACAATTATTTCGTGCCCACACTTGTTTGTACTATATACCTACTCCTAATTAGGTACTCAGGGATTACTCCTTATGCTGCTTAGGAAATGTATGGTCTGCTCAAGATCCAACTGTGATCAGCTACAATGCAAGGCAAATCCAATACCCTCTATACTATCAATGTGGACATTAAAATAGAATAGAATACTTACGTATTATTAACACTTTTGGTTTCAATTTTTATCCGAATTTTGTAAGGTTTTGTCACTATACCAAGTTGTCATCAGAGCTTATTCCTGACTCTTCTCAAAGATCATACAATACTCAGAACAGCATATAAAGTACCTGGGATCAAGCCTGGTTGGGTGCATAAAGTGCAAGCTCTACTTTCTGTATTAACTTTCCACCCCTAATAGAAAGTTTTTAATGTATAAATTACTTATTTTAGAACTAGTAAGAGAGAAAGCTGAAGGCTGAAATTAATTTCTACATGCTTAAGAAAAATGTTTGTAAAGCAAAGATTAATTTTAAAAGAACATAATTTTACTTTCATTGTGCACACAATTTATTTTCCAAATCACGTGCTATCTCAGGTAATTAAAACTAAAGTTAAAAATATCTAGATCAGAAATCCTGATGACCAAAATAAATAAAAATTTAAGAAACAGCCTAAATATATTCATTTAAAATCAATAGATTTAAATGCTGTAGAAAATTGTAGGAATTTTTATGTGTTGAAAAGAGCATATTCAATTGCTTTCTTCAAATAATAAAAACACTTTGAATACAAAAGGATTGGAATAATTAAAAATAAAGGTTTCAAATTTGAGAAAAGTTCCATGTGACTGACTAAACTTTGTAGTGATAATTATGGTACTCTCTATATGTTCAGTTATTTAAATAAGTAATTAAATTTGTTTGTTTTTATTTTGATTTTGGACTGAGCTTAGCAGTGATCAGAGTTACTCTTGACTCTTCAGTCCTGGTGTGCTCAATGGACTATATGCGATCCAAGGTCAACTGAACCCATGGAAAGTGACCTACCTGCTGTGCTATTGTTTTGGCCCATAAATCACTGTTAATCATGATTCCTTGGTTTTGAGTATACCAACAGTCCTATCATGTTTCAAAATTTAGGAAATAAGTTAAATATAGAAATAATTATGTATTGGTAAGACTATACTTTGTATACTTTGTATAGTATACTTTGTATACTTATATAGTTTGGCCAACAAGGTTTGAGTTAAGCAAATAATTTATAATTATAAAGAATTAGGATTGATATGTAAATTTTAAAAATTAAGTTTTTATTTTTATAAAAATAAAAATTAAATATGTAAATTATATTAATAATGAGTGCAAAAGAAGTTTAAACAATTTCTGATGCACATTTATCTCCTTAGAAAATGCTTCAGATTAAGTGATTCTGTCACTCAGTGATAATTATTTGGAGAGGGGGGCACATCTGGCTGTGCTCGGAGTTATTCCTGGCTCTATACTCATAAATTACTTCTAGGGGCTGGAGTGATGGTACCGTGGTAGGGCATTTGTCTTGCACGCGGTTGACCAAGGACAGACTGTGGTTCGATCTCCAAGTCCCATATGTTCTCCCATATGGAAAATTTTTGAGCGCATAGCCAGGAGTAACTCCTGAGCATCACCAAGTGTGCCCCCCCCACACAAAAAATAAATTACTCCTGGCAGACTCCAGGGACCAAATATTATGTAATGGATGAAACATGGTTAGTCACATGGCTAGCATCCTACCTAATATGCTATTGCCTCGGCGCCACATTAGCAATATATATATATATATATATATATATATATATATATATATACACACACACACACATATATTTATGAATGTATGTATTAGTTTTTTGAATTTGGGGGACAGTCAGTGATTCTCAGGAGTACTTCTGGCTATGTGCTCAGAAACTGTTCCTGGCGTGGTTATACATATGGGATGCCATAGGGATCGAACCACCGTCTGTTCTGGGTCAGTTGCGTGCAAGGCAAAGGCTCTACCTCTGCACCATCTGTCAGCTCTTAGTTTCTGAGCAAGTTTAAACTTAGAACATATACTACAGAATAACAGAATATTGTTGTTCATGGCAGTACTTCCTGCCACTCGAATTTCATTTTGGAACTTGATATGCATATACTTTAGTGACCTGTATCTAAATAAATTTTACTCTATTTCTTACATTTAAGTGAAATATGAATTATCAATTTAGATTTTACAATATTGAGTTTTAATACACCTTTTTGCTTCAATATATGTTTGAGCAAAAGTCATTTAAGCATTTCAAAATATATGAAAACTGAAGTTATATATGTTAGTACATTATAAAAATGTACTTCTTAATTTTATGTACCCTGTAAATTAAGCATTTAGTATTTTTGTTTGTTTGTTTTTGTTTTTGGGTCACACCCGGCAGTGCTCAGGGGTTACTCCTGGCTCCATGCTCAGAAATTGCTCCTGGCAGGCACAGGGGACCATATGGGGCACCGGGATTCGAACCAATGACCTTTTGCATGAAAGGCAAACGCCTTACCTCCATACTATCTCCCGGGCCCCAGCATCCAGTATTTTAAGAAAAATTTTCTGGGTTTATTTTTAATATTCTTGGACAAATTATGTAACAATATTATAAGAATATATTCATAAGCAAAAAACCTATTATATTAATAGTCATTACTTCTGCATGTATTATACTAACAGAATCTTCATTTTATCTATTTTTCAGTTGTATTGAGGTGTATTTTACATACTATAAAATTCACTCATTTTTTGCTGGGGAGACACACTCAAGTGACACTCAGGAGTTACTCCTGACTATATACACTCAAAAATTGTTCCTGACTAGGAGGATCATTTTAGACTCCGGGATCGAATGAAGCTCAGTCCTGAGTCAGCCACATGCAAGACAAACGCCCAACCTGTTTCTAACTTTTTTTTGAGTAGTTAGGTTTTTTACATTTATTATCAGTCCCGTTCTATTTTACCTTTAATTTGCATACATTGTATTTATCTTTCTTTTGCATAATTATTTTGGTTAGAGCTTTCCTTATTATATAGGCTAATAGAATTTATATACATGCCTTTTTATATATAACATCAGAATTAAAATTTGTATTTAATCACCAGTATTATATTCAAAGTTGAATTAACATATATGAAGATTTTATGTAGTGTATGTTAATTTTATCCTATTGTTAAACTATATCATAAACAAATACTAAAATATATTACTGCAACAATACATTGCAATATAATGTATACTTTTTTTTGTTTTTGTTTTGTTTTGTGGCCACACTCAGTGATGCTCATGGGTTACTCCTGGTTATGTGCTCAGAAATAGCTCCTGGCTTGGGGGACCATATGGGAAGCCAGAGGATCAAACCGCCGTCTGTCCTAGGTTAGCACGTGCAAGACAGATGCTTATGGCTCACGCCACTGCTCTGGCCCAATGTATGCTTCTTTTAAAGCAGTATTGAGTCGATTTTGTTAGAGTTTATTGTGCATATTTGTTTCTATACCTGTCAAAATATTAATTTATAGTTTTGAATTTTATGAGTGAAGTTACGAATACGTTGATGTCACTTGCTTCTTTAATATTTTATGAATAAAAGGACTGTGAACTTGTAAGTAATATGTAAAGGTAAATATATCCTTGAATTATCTGGAGGTCATGCTGTCTGATTTCCATTGGTTAAATACATAAATATATAATCAGGATTAGAGAATAAAGAAAAATAATATAAATGTGGTAATTAAGCTGCTCATAAGGATCCAGACAAAAATAAATGAATAAAAGCACATTCTAATTGTGGCACATATTTCAATGGCAAAAGTGTGATTTGAGTTTATGACCACAGATTCCAAAGCCACACTTTCTGAAAAGCAACATTTAGCTCTGGTGTGAAAACCTAGAAAAAATATCAAGAATGTTTCTAGTTATCAAACTTTAATTTCCCATTTATGAATCTGTTGGAATAGTGTACTCTAGAAGAAATAGTCACAGAAATACAATTAGTTAATTTTTGTTCAATCTTTAGAAAAGTAATTAGATCACCATCACTAAATGCTACATAAGATTTACTAATTTTATTATTTTATTGGATCATCAGTATCATTAGAGTGAATCATCATTACCCCTTAATGTTAACAGATAAAATAATTTTGTAATTATTTGTATATAACACTATCACTATACCATACAAACTTAAGGAGTTTCTATACAATATGTATTTTAATTAAATGCTTTACATCTTCTATCTTCTTCACACAAAAATCTGTGAGTCCAATTAGACAAGGTTCAAGTCATCAATATTAATATACAATCTCATTTTATTATCTCCAAAATATAAAATCTAGACCATATGTGCTATATTGTGGACTTAAACATTTTAAAACTTAATGTTTTCTGTATTTTGAGACTGAAAATAAATAACGCTGTATTAAATAACTGTCTTTCTTCGGGAAGTTAATAATTTTAGTAATAGAAGTTATGTTTTTGTATTTTTCTTCAGACTCTACTGGGTCTGTTGAGAATCAAGAAAAATCTTGACTGTGTCTAAGTCCAAGAAAACAGATGAAAAATAGGTAACAGAATGGAGTAGATTTTGGAAACAGAGGACTTTCAATTTACTTTTTAGGGCCTGCTTCATCTGTGTTTTATATCCAAGTCTTTCAAAGTCCTAAATCAAAATCTAGAAACCATCCCTGTTCTGTTGTTCTCTTAGTATTTTTTCACAACTTTGAGATATATTTTTCTCAAAACACTTGACCACCTTTATTTCATAAAGGTTTCAAGATACATACACAAATATAAAATTATTTTAATGTAATGGTGTCTTCTATGGTTATCCATATCTCAGCAACAAATACAATTCAGACCTTCATTTATCAGTTTAATTACTCATAAATAATGTATATATAAATTAAGAAATACAAATAATCTTTATCAACTTTACTTTGTATTACACATTAATATTATTTGCTAATTTCATCTCTATAGTAGTTGTGTACAAGATCTAGTTTAAATCCAAAGCTAACAAAGTGAAATGTTAATGAAATATTTCCAAATCCATAGTCCTTTAGAGCCCTAAATTAAAATGTATTTTTATTGCTTCCTAGGGCTTCTTTAATGAAATATCAAATCCACGTGGTTAAGACAATAAGTATTGGTTCAATCACTGACCTCAAGGTTAGAAGCTCAAATTCAAGGTATTTATAGGTTCAGTCTTATTTTGAAGTCTATATTCTTTGTAGCTTGTAACTAATGGTGACTTGCTAGTGAAGCTTGCTTTGCTTACCTATACTTGAAATATTTCCATTACAGTCTTCTTACCATATTAAAAAAATACCCTTTTAAGTTTAGGTTTCAATGGTTTGGACTTGGTTTTCTGCTTTTTATCAAAATTATGTTGTTTTTTCATTTTAGTTTACATTTATTTTTATCATTACTTTATTGAAACACCATTGTTCAAAGGCTGTTCCTAATCAAGTTTTTTTTTCACAGTTGCTAAATTATTCATGATTGAGTTTTAGTCATTCAATGAACAACACCCTTCACTAGTACACTTTTCTCACCACAAATATCCCAGTTTCCTTCACACACCATGCCCGGCCCTCTCTCTTCCCTGCCTCTATGGCAGATTTTTTTCTCTTTTTATTTTCTCTTCCTTTTTTCCCTTTTTAGATACTTCTGGTTTACAATGTCATTAGTGTAGGGGAAATTTGCACATCACTTTATCTCCTTGCAGCACCCAATTCTTGTGTAGAGTGATCATTTCCAACTACCATTAGATTCCTCCATACTTTAGCTACCTAATCTGCTTGAGAATGCTGAGGAAGACACCATTGAACTGAATCCCATCCAGGTATGCTCCACCGCCCACAAGGGTGGTTCCAATGGAGCATAGCTATTCCAATTCGCTTCACGACTGCACGCATCTCCAAGCCAATGAACTCCACCGTTACACTTAGGAAAAAAATCACACTACAAGAGAGATGATGGGGGAAACAACGCAGGCCAATTCCATGCAAAGATAATGAAGATGGCAGCTTTGATGACCCAAAAAGTATCAACCACCTGATTAGTCTCTCAGAGGAGTTTAGAAAAGAAAGATGGAGGATGCTCATACAAATCAAAGAAAGCATGGATGGAGCTGGACAAAACACAATGATAGAAATCAGAAAAACTCAAACTTAAGTAACAGGTCTTAAAAACTCAGTATACAAAATAAAAACTTCAATGGGAAACCTCTCTAACAGAGTAACAGCAGCTGAGGACAGACTCAGTGAGTTGGAAGGTGAGATGCATAACAAGTCCATAAAAAAAGAAGAGATTGGAAAAGAGCCTTAAGAAAATGATCAATGGAAAAATACTTCAACTACCATTAACATTGTGGTTTATACTCTGCAATAACTGCACTGATTCACTGTTTGTGGCAAGTTTCCTATGATGAACTGATTCTGCTGGCTCTACTCTTGTCTCTGGGTATTATAACCATACTATCTTTATTGTATCCCAGTAAATAATGTGATTATTCTATGCCTATTGCTCTCCCTCTGACTCATTTTGCTCAGCATAATACTCTCCATATCCAAGGGGTCAGAGAGATAGCACAGTGGTAGGGTGTTTGCCTTTCATGCAGCTGATCCCTTATATTGTCCCCCAAACCTGTCAGGAGTGAATTTTGAGCACAGAGCCAGGAGTAGCCCCTGAGTGCTGCTGGGTGTGACCCAAAAAAACAAAAATAAATAATCTCCATATTCATCTATAAATTATAAAATTTATTATTTAATTTTATAGCAGTTGAGTAATATTCCATTGTGTAGATATACTACATTTTCTTTAGTAACACATTTGGCCTCAGTTATTTGGGCTTTTTCCAGATTTTGCCCATGGTTAATAGTGTTATGACAAACATAGGGATGCAGGGTGTTTTTCCATATTTTATTTGGGGCTGCAGGGTAGATTCCTAGAAGTGGTAATTCTATGTCACTTATAAGCTCAATTTCTGATTTTTTATAAAAAATCTATATTATTTTCCAAAAAGACTGGACTAGTCTCCATTCCTACAAAAAGTGAATGAGAGTCACTTTTTACCCCACATGTAGGGTAACAACCAGCACTGGTTGTTTTGTTCTTTGTTTTTTTGTTTTTGTTTGTTTTTTTCTTTGTTTTGTTTGGTTTGGTTTGGTTTTTGGGTCACACCCAGCAGTGCTCAGGGGTTACTCCTGGCTCCATGCTCAGAAATTGCTCCTGGCAGGCACAGGGGACCATATGGGGCACCCGGATTTGAACTGATGATCTTTTGCATGAAAGGCAAACGCCTTACCTCCATGCTATCTCCCGGGCCCCTGTTCTTTGTGATGTTTGCCAGCATCTGTGGTGTGATGAAGCAGAAGCTTCATGCCCCAATTTGAAGGACTGGGGAAAATGTGTCTGAAAACAATGGTGACACAGCCATTAATCCACACAAGGTTGAAGAGAATATAACAGGTTCTGGAAACTTCCACCACAAGCTATCCACTAGCTGGCAAAAGATACTACCAGGTAGATAGTCCAACTGTGGAACAGAAGCTGCAAGCATCTAGCTTGCGACCAAAGATCGTGTGACCAAAGATCTTTATTGGAAAGGTAAGTTTCATCCTCACGGATGTAGAACAGTTTGGGATAGGGTACAAATCCAGAAGCGTTTCCAGTTATGAATGATAAGCACAAAGTAAGAAATATCCTGAATAGGGTGAAAACTGGTTACTCCAACAGTGTGAGATGATATTAAATTGTTGTTTTGGTTTGTATTTCCCTGATAAATTATGATATGGAGCATTTTTTTCTTGTGCCTTCTGGCTTTCACTATTACTTCTTTGAAGAAATGTCTACTCATCTCTTCTTCAAATTTTGAATGGGTTAAATGTTTTCTCTTTATGATCTATAAGTGCCTCATATATCTTAGATAGTAACTCCTTATCAGATGCATATTGAAAAATAATTTGTCCCATGCCATGGGTAGTCTTTGTATCCTAGTCACCATTTGTTTTGAGTTGTAGAAGCTTCTTAGTTTAATGGAGTTCCATTGGTTTATCTTTGCTTCAACTTGATTGACCATTGGTTTATCTTTGAAGATGTGTTTGGCATCAATATCACGGAGTATTCCACATAAGTTTTTTTCTCTTAATTACCATATGATTTCATGTCTGATAGGTAAAAACAGGCAAAATACTCCATGAAGTATTTTGAAGCTAAAGAAATCTGAAACTTGTGTATACTCTATAATATCAGGTCTAATTCCAATTTATTTATTCAATTTTCATTTCTCTTTTGTGCAAGACATTAAAAAGCTGTCTGTGTTCACTTTTTTGCATGCAGTCAACAAGTTTTTCTAACACCACTTGTTGAAGAGACTTTCCTTTCTCCACTTTATATTTCTTGACATTGTATCAAAGAATAATTGATGATATATCTGACGGCCAGTCTCAGGATGTTCAAGTGTAGTTCATTGATCTGAGGTATTGCTTCATTCCAACACTGTGCCATTTTAAGGACTACTGATTTATAGTTCAGTTTGACTTGGGGAAAATTATGCCTTCGATATTATTTTTCTAAAACATTGTTTTAGTAAAAGTTTATTCCATCTGTATTTTAGAAGATTTTGATTTCTTTGAAAAATGTCATTATACTGATTGCATTAAATCTGTACAATCCTTTGAGATGCAGTGCAATTTTTATGATGTTAATCCTCTCAATCTATTACTAGAGCATATGTTCCCATTTCCTTTTGTTCTCTTTACCTAAATAATATTGAAGAAATTAAAATGGTAAATAGAATTAAGAAAATTGAAATAGTAATCAAAAGTCTTCAAAAACAAAAGGCCACATCCACGTGAATTCACTAGTGAATTATTTCAAACTTTTTAAGAGCACATACTAACAAACCTTTTCAAGTTCTCATAAATTGAAAAACATTAACAGTCTGAAAATATTTCTATGAAGCTAACATCACTTTAAATACCAAAAACATCAGAGAAACCACACACAAAAAAAGAGAATTACAGGCTAATATCCTTGATAAAATAGATGAAATAGATAAAATACTCAACAAAATATTAGCAACTGAAATCCAATAGCTTATTAATAATTTCATACGTCATGATCAAGTAAGATCAATTCCAGAGATGTAAGGATGATTTAGCTCAAATCAATCAATTGGGGCTGGAGCATAGTACAGTGATAGTGTGTTTGCTTTTCACACATTTGACCCAGGACTGACCCAGTTTTTGGTCCCTGACATAATCCCCTGTATGGTCCCCAAGCCTAGTAAGAGTGATTTCTGAGCCTAGTAAGAGTGATTTCTGAGCACAGAGCCTGAGCACCACCTGCTGTGTGTATGGGGGTTGGAGAACAGAACTAAACAAAACAAAAGTCAATCAGTATAAAACACTATATCAGTAAAAGAGAACAAAAAAGCATATAATCATATCAAAAGATGAAGAAAAATCATTTGACAATGTACAGCACCAAGTCAGGATAAAAACCATAAAAATAAAAAGATGGGTATAGTCAGAACTTTTTTTTTAGTATTATCAAAGCTATTTAGCACAAGTCCATTGAAAGCATTATATTAAATTCAGAAGAACAAAAATCCTTTCATTTAAGATGTGCTTGAAGACTAGTTTGCCCCATGTCACCATTTCTATTTAATGCAGTACAGAAGTACTCGACATAGCAATTTGGCAAGAAAAAGATATTAAAGTTATCCAGACAGAAAAGTAGTAAGTCAAGCTTTCATTGTTTGCAGATAACATACTACATTTAGAAAATCCTAAAAAATCTATAAAAAGCTTCTAGAAACAATATATATATATATATATATATATATATATATATATATATACTATCATAGCAGGCTAGAAAACTAATCTATAAAAATTCATAGTCTTTCTATATACAAATAATAAAAGAAAAAATAGATATATATTACAGAAATGATCACATTCAGTTGTGCCTCGGGATATAAATGCTTTGGAATCATATAACTAAAGAGTTGGAAACCCTATTCAAGGAAAACTACATTTATATTTTAATAGTTATTTTTCAAGTTATTATAAAGTAATAACAGAAAACTTTAGACAATTTTATAGATACTAAAATTGGAGTGGGGAATATTTCAACATATTAACATAATTTTGTCGAATCTTTGTTCTTTTCTTAATGTTATATTTATGTGTATATGTTTAAAGATACAGGAAATAAAAAAGGTGGTTAATAAAGTAGGGTGCACAGATTGGAAACAAAATGGAAACATTTTATTTCATATTTCAGAAGATATTCATATTTTTTGATTTCCTATATTTTATTATTTTTAACATTTGCAATGAAAATTAGAAATATGGGTGCCAATTCCTTGATCTTATATTTTTCTCTCTGTAAAATGGGTGGTATTAATTTTTACCATAATTTTAAAGGGCATGTGTCAGTACATGAAGTGAAATCAGTAAGCCTCTTTATAATTTAAGACACTGTTTTCTCATGCATTATTATTCAATTATTTTTTATTTAATTAAATAATTTTTATTTTGACCAAAGTGTATTACAAATATTTCACAGTAATATTTTAGGTACATAGTGACATTGAATCAGGGCATTCCCAAAAATCAGTGAGGTCCTCCCTCTACCCCTATTCCCAACATGTATCCCATATCCCCCACCTTTGACCCCTGGGCTGTTAGTGCAAGTGGTCCCTTCTGTGTCTAGCTTGTTGTAGATTGGGTTTTGATTCTGTTGTAGTTGACTTTGGACTTGGTGTTTAAGTATGATCATTTTTTATTTCTTCTCAATGTTCATACCCCTGTCTGGTGTTGTTACCCTCCATTATTTCCCCCTCAATTTGTGAGGCATAACAAGACGATTCAAGTTATGGTATTCTGTTTGTTTGTTTGTTTAAATTTTTGTTTTTTTTTGTGCCATAAGAGCTAAGTCCTGATTCAGTGTTCAGAAATCCCTCCCGAACAGTGCTTGGGAGCTTATATGGTGATCTGGTAAGCTGTTGCATGCAAAATCAGTGTCTAAAATCCTCTATCTCTCTGCATATCAAGTAAATCATATATTTTTTCTGGCCCTTTTCTCTCTTTACTTTTCCCTTTTTTCTTTATTTCTTTTTACTTTTTTAAAATATAGAAACAAATTGTGTAATAACATAGGTTATAAAAGTTATCTGGAAAATGCTGAAATGCTACTTGAAATTTTGAATTTTAGTTTGTTAATTCTAAAATAAATTATATATATTTATGTACTGACAAATGAATCTTAGAAATCTTAGAGTTTTTATACTATATCATGCATTTCAAACGTATTTGAGAATTTTTGCTTACTATTTGCAAAATGTTTCTCTAGTATAATCATTAAATTTTTTGGGGGGGGAGCATACCCTGTGATGCTCAGAATTATTCCTGGCTTGCACTCAGAAATAGTTCCTGGCCCAGAGACCATATGGGATGCTAGGGATCAAACCCAGGGTCGTCCTTGGTCAGGCAAGTGCAAGGCAAACATCCTACCACTGTGCTATTGCTCCAGCACCTACTCACTAAGATTTTTAATCTTTCTATTGTTTTACTTTATCATCTGAAACTCTAAAGCTCAGTTCTCAATTACTCAGTACTTGGCTATTTTTAATATTGATACACAGTACCAGAATCTACCTTTGAATTATAACTAGAAGATTTTGGAAAAGTTAACAAGCTTTATTTGAACCTAAGGTTACTTGAAAAATAGGAGGCATAGCTAATATATGGAGGTGTATAATAATTAAAGGAGAAAACATTCTCAATAAAACAAAATTTTCATTAGAAATGGTTTTATTTAAAATATTTAGTATGTATAGTTAGTATAATACCCCTTTATGGCTAAAGAATAGTGAAATTAATTATTCATTTTATAGCATATAAAATTCCTATTCATAGAAAACAGTCAATTTCATACATCTGTTAGCATGTAGTAGTTATGTGTTTACTGAAGAAAATATCATAGTTAAAATATAATTCACAGTCTAATTAAATTAATATATAGTCTCCTTATTCATATATCTATAAACACATATTTGTTACCTATATTATCCATATTTATAAGACACAGATATATTTATAGTTATAGGATAGCAATAATGTATACATGAAAAGTATACTAAAGGTATATGCCAATACCAAATCAAGTTCTGTATGCTATCAAAATTGTTCATTTTGATTTTCACATTTTTTCTCAAATAAATCATAGATTTTGGGGCCCGGGAGATAGCATGGAGATGGGGCATTTGCCTTTCATGCAAGGGGTCATCGGTTCGAATCCCGGTGCCCCATATGGTCCCCCATGCCTGCCAGGAGCAATTTCTGAGCATGGAGCCAGGAGTAACCCCTGAGCACTGCCGGGTGTGACTCAAAAACCAAAAAAACAAATCATAGAATTTATACTTTCATAATATTTATTTCATAATAATAGAAGTTCACACTTAGGAAATAAAACTATATTGAGAACATAGCATAACAAAATATGTCCTCTTGAAAGTGATAGTCAAATTATGGTTCTGCGAAATTGAATTAATAATGAAGTCAACATGTTATGAAAATATTTTTGAGAAAAATATTTAATTATATATTTACTCTGCAAGTAAAAAGTTTTGTTTTAACAGTATAGTTGATCATGGTAAATAGAGTAGATAACAATAAATTCATTTATAGGTGATTAATACTTCAGAGGAATTTGCTTTTTAAGAAAATGATCTCTAGCAGAACTTAATTATAAAATTTGTATTATATTTATGAATGATGAATAGCTTTATTTCCTAGAAAAAATGCTCATAGTAAGCAACATAGGGTAAGTGCAGCATTTATACATAAGGCATGAATTTAATTTCATCATTATTGCCATTTTAATATACATACAAATATACAGGAGCCATTATAATTATTGCCATTGGATGGGAGGTTGTAGAAGGGCAGAAACATTTTTATAGTTTAATAAACTCCTGAGGTCATGGAGTACAGAAAATGTTTCTTATCTGCTCAGGAGAGACAGAGGAAGGGAAGAAGTCTGATTAAATCAGAGAAGCCTGAGTTTCTGTATGATGATCTTAACAAGGAAATGAGATTGAGCTGCTTTAAAACTCATCTAGCTCAGCAGCAGTAAATATTGCTTGATGGCAGTGAAATCTTAATTAGTATTCCCCTCCTGTTAAACATTTCCAGTGGTTAAGAAATATGGTAATAATGAAATTCTTTTCTGAAATGCTCTTTATTTAACTCTTCTATTTATTGTTAATCTCGTATTTTCAGAGGAAGAACAGTATATAAAACTATCCATATCTCTTTTTACAGCTAATTGCATGGGTTATACCTACTACCTAAAGAACTGAAATTGGAAACTTTAATAATCATGGGTTTGAAAAACACTAAAATTATTCCTTTGCATTATCTGCCATGGACAAAATAAATTTAAACATTCATAATGATAAAAATGTTTTCCATTTCTTATTTGTAATTTATTTTGTTAAACACTGCCTGAGAAGCTATTTCTCTTAGGACAGTTTAGTCATCTCAGTTTTTATTACAAAAAGTACGTTTTCATAAAAAAGACTATATTTAAAAATCAACTATGTCACCATTCTAATTTTATAGGTTTAAATAATTTTGTAATTTTGAGATGTATTTCTAGAATAACTTCAAGTTGTTATATTCAGCTATGGTGAATATAATTTAAAATTATAGATGCATATTCTGACTCTAAAAAATTATTTTTAAAAATTTTAAATTACATGTTTAACATATTTTACACTCTTCACTTACTTTTAGATATTTAATTAAAAATATAAATACGTTGAGAAAGGATTAAAATATTTAACCAAAAACTTACTCTCAAGAATCTAACAAATCATTTGAAAACATGCATTAAACACAGTAAAAATGAATATGTATCTAACTTCAAATTGATTGATTGATTCTTATGGAAAACCTTTATAATATCCAGCAAAATAAATTAAAAGCTTATTAAAAGAAATTTTTTTCCAAAATATAAGGAAATAAAGTAGGGAAATAGAGAATAAGCTATGAGTTCATACTCTTAGACTTGGATAACAGCATTAAAATGATCATATGGTGTGCAGAGGTAAGTAGAGGTAAAAACTAGAGTGGGAAATTATTAGCTTTTTGTTTTTTGGTGTGGGTGGTAACATTATACTATTCTTAAAACGTTTACATTTAGAAATCTGTTACTGTAATTCCTAAATGAGTGTTGCTTTCTATCAATTAGTTAATTAAAATAATAGATGAAAAAGATAAAGTTATGGTAGACTAGAACTAACTGTTTTTCAGTATCCTAGCCATAAGTTTCATGAACATTTCTTGTTTTAGTTAGCTCCTAATGGCTAGGCTCATGCTGCCTATGACTGGCTGATTCTTAAGGATTTGCTTTTTTTTTTTTGTGATGTATCAGCTGTGAATTTCAAAGATATTCACTTAGTATTAAGCACAATAATAATTGCTGTAATAGAATAAACACTCCCAGAACTTATAACAATGTTTCTTACTTCTGCTTCTCCTAGGTCACAATTATCCATATATTCAAAGTAGTCTCATCAGAATGGACTGGACAGTAGAAAAGGTAATAGAGTTCTGACATATCTTGCCATGCAAATGGAAACTTTTTGCCTCTCTCCTAGCATTCTATTTTGCTGTTCCACCTCACTTTTTTTTTTCAGTCTTCTGGCAATGAAAATACTTTGTGTGCTAATCCTCTTCAAACCCATATCATCATTGTTCAGTTATTTGTCTGCTTTGTTAAAAGAAATTAACTATTACTGCATGCCAAAATGTTCTTGAAGCTCTTCAGAAAAATTACCATCATGCTTTACATATTTACTTGGAATAGTCTATATTTTTATCCTTTTATGACATGCTTGTGAGAAATGAGGATATTTGAGTTGTTTTACTATGATTTACTAAATATTGTATTGATGTATTAGAAAATAATTATTTGGAATACACAGCTATTAATAAGTTCTGTTTTATAATTTAGAATTTCAACGTTATTTTTAAAAATTGCATTTAAGAATTTGCTTAATTAACTATTCTTTACACGAAATGGCAAAAAAAAATAGAACACTTACTTTAATCTATGTACAAATTGTGGAGAAAATAGAGTCAAAGTAAAGGATGTTGAAACAGTCCTTTGAGACTAAGATCCCTACCGTTAAATGAAATATATAACAGTATGAAACCAACTTAATAGTCATAGAATCACTGGTCTCATCATTTCAAAGTCTGGATGAATCCATCTAAATGTTTTATATAATTCTTATTTTTGTAAGTTTCTAAGAAAAAACCCACAATGCAAGACTAACATAATGACAATATATATAACTTCATATAAATGTAATTCATAATGTTTGATAAAAATTAACTCTATGTATATCCAATATCTCTTAAATAATGCCATTTACTTTAAGATGATTAATCCATAGGAATCCTGCTTATATATATCATTCCTGATCTTTTAAATCCTATCACAGCTTCCTTTCACTTACTAAGAATCTAGATGATTTATTTGTCTTCCTTACATTTGTAGTTTGAAGTAGTGCTCTTAAAGGGCTCATATAGCATGGAAATTAAAAATATTGATGCTCAAAGGACTCTGTTAGGTATCTTTCCTTCTTTTTCCATAATGCTCTCTTAGCATGCACTTTCTGAAAAGGGTTCATAAATGCTTGATTTGAGTATTTCTGTGGGAATAATGACAAAGTGTTCATTTCCAAGTTTAAACTGACTTTTATCTCATGGTTAGTATTCTAATTTCAGTAATTAGTATTTCTTAAAAAAACTTAAGACTCATTTTATCTACAATGTATATAATATTAATGTATATTTAATTTCTCTCAACAGAAAGATAAAACTACTAATATTAAACTTTGTAAGCCAATGGTTATATGTCATAACCACCTATACAAAGAAATGTCCTTAACAAAATATATTTATGTCTCTTTTACTATTTTATTTGTTTCACATTCTAAAGTAATTGACTATGAGCTGGAAAAAATTAGAGTGGGTAAGTATCTTGCATGGCATGTGGCCAACCTGGGTTTCATCTGCTGCTAGATGTGATCCAAATATCAAATAGAATAATTGATTATTTTGAATTTATCATTCCTTTCAATTTTTAATAAACAAATTAAATAAAATATGATACAATTTGAAGACCTGGGATATACTTTTCATTGAAAATTTCCATGGATATTTAATCATTCCTAATTATTGATCTTTACTAAAAATATATTTATTTTTTTGTAATTAAGTCTGCTTAATTTTGCCATTTAGAAACTCTTAAAGTTTTATTTTTATTAAATTACTCACATGTATTTAGCTGTTAAAATGCTTTACTGATGAAAAAGCAGTAAAGAATGTAGCAAATATGAAGATCCTTCTGATATCCATAAACATTAAGAGATTCTTTTGCTTGTATTTTTGTTTTGGGGCCACACCCGGTGGCGGTGACACTCAGGGATTATTCCTGGCTATGTGCTCAGAAATCACTCCTGGCTTGGGTATACCACATTGGAATCTAGGGAATCGAACCAGCGCTTGCAAGGCAGATGCTTTACCTCTCACGCCACCACTCTGGCCCCAATTTTTTTAATAAAGTCATAAATTTTAAATTTGGCAGTTTACTGCCTGACAGATAATAAAGTGATTATGATGCTTGCTTTCACATGGCTTAATCTGGTTCAATCCCACCACCTCCACATATGGTCCCTTGAGCATCACCAAGAGTGATAGCTTAACAAAGCGCTAGAATTAAGCTCGGAGACCCATCTGGTGACCCCAGAACCTAAATTAATACAAAAAATAAACACAAAAAAAAAGAAAAAGAAAGGAAAATCTTGTACTTCTTGAGATTCCCCTGACCAAGCAAGTGATTCAGCATCATGTATCTAGGTTATTTTGTTTATATGTTTCTTAACAGTTTATTTATTATTATGTGATGACAGTCAACTTATATATTTGAGATATATTTAGTTATAATTATTTAATTAGAGCCACTAAAATATATGAATGTTTATGACCAATCCATTATTCTATGCAAACACTTGACATTCCTTCAATTATTTGGCATATGCATGTATCATATTTAACATGTATTAACATATAAAAATTCCTAGCTGTCAGAAGAGATGAAGTCATGAAATTTTCCTATACATGGATGTACATGGAATCTATTATGCTGGGTGAAATAAGTCAGAAAGAGAGAAAGACACAAAATGGTCTCACTCATCTATGGGTTTTAAGAAAAATGAAAGATATTCTTGCAATAATAATTTTCAGAGACAAAAGAGAGGAGGGCTGGAAGTTACAGCTCACTTCATGAAGCTCACCACAAGGAGTGATGAGTTTAGTCAGAGAAATAACTATATTGTGAACTATCCTAACAATGAGAATGTATGAGGGAAATAGAAAGCCTGTCTAGAGTACAGGCGGGGGTGGGGTGGGGAGGAGGGAGATTCGGGAGACTGGCGTTGGGAATGTTGCACTGGTGATTGGGGGGGGGGTGTTCTTTACATAATTGAAACCCAACCACAATCATGTTTGTAATCAAGGTGTTTTAATAAAATATTTAAAAAGAAATTCCTAGGTTTAATGTATAAAATTTCCTAGATTCAATTTAATTCCTAGGTGATTAAATAACATTTTATTTAAAATTTGAAATGAATTTGTGAAATATATATACTTACAGATCATGTTTATTATAGTATTTTTTAAACTCCACATCATATTTATACTAGGTATATATCAGGTAAAGAGAAGGTCAGAACATTTTATTTTACTTTGCAATTGATACTTGATGATAGATTAGTAGGCATATCTACTCATAACCTATTTTTACATGGCATTAAATTAATTGTGTTGATGAGTACATGAGTAATATGTCATGCTAATTAGCAAATGCCATATTTAAGTAGTAAAGTGTGAAAATTTAAAGACCTGAATGTTTATTGATGCTTTCTATATAAACTGCATTCTATTTGTCACTGCTTTCAGAGTAACACATACTAAACTTTTCCCCACTTACATCATTTGATTAACTTTATTATATTTTTATTATATGTGTAATTGAACATTGTTTTTTCTGGAATCAGATCTAGACTATGGTGTAATTTGAATGCAAATAAATTTGCTATTGCCAAGAAATATTCTGTACCGTCTGCTAGTTATATTAGTTAACCCATATTATGGATAAAGAGCTTGGCAACAGACAAATAAGCTATCCAATCTGTGTGGTATAACATTCATTCTTTTATAAAATTTTCAAAGCTTATCCTCCCAAAAGTAGTCTATAAATAAAATTTATCTGTTAAAATACAAATCATAAATTAAAAATTTTAAAAACTTTTCAAGGGGTATTTTTTCTTTACGATATAGAACTAGATGATTATTATTAGTTTATGGAAACAATGATTAGACTCAACTACTGGAAATGGAATGAAAATATTTAACCAAATAAATAAATACTACATTTGTACCTAAAATAAACAGCGAACACTGTAAACAGATAATACCTTGAAACTAATTCTTGGTTTTCCCATATTAATTTAAGGAATATTTAAAAGTCTTTAGTAGGGAGATAAACATCATGTTCATTCTACATATTTTTTAATCTTTTGTTCTTTTGGATTTACACCTGCTGATCCAAGATCCCTAAATTATTTTGGAGACTTATTGCTAAATGCACCTTTAAAAAAATTAGCTAATTGCCCATTTCATACTCCAAACATATGGTAGCTTCTTGTATGTTATGTCAGTATTTAAGCCTAAAATATATGTTTTATTATTTTTTCTAGAATTCTTCTAACAAAATAACATAAGTGGCTAAAACAATAGAGACGTTCTGTCAACTAAATATTTTCAGTTAAATTGTTACTACTAAATCTATGTCTCATTTTACAATCTAGTTAAAAATGTCATCTACCTCATCCTAGATTCTGGTGGTGTTTATTAATCTTTATTGTTCCTAGGATACATCACTTCTATTCTGCATGTGTTATCATATGTGTTATCAAATCGTTTTTCTTCTATATGCTGAGACTCTCATGTGAGAAAATCATCTGATTGCTTTAGAACAGGGGTCTCAAACTCAATTTACTTGGGGGCCGCAGGAGGCAAAGCCGGCGTGAGGCTGGGCCGCATAAGGGATTTTGCTTACCGAATATTTGCAATAAAAAATCGCATTAGTAAAAATAAATAAATAAATAAATAAATAATAAATGGGGTCTCTAGAGATAAGGTGTCTGCCTTGCAAGCGCTAGCCAAGGAAGGATCATGGTTCCATCCCCCGGCGTTCCATATGGTCCCCCCAAGCCAGGGCCAATTTTTGAGTGCTTAGCCACGAGTAACCCCTGAGCATCAAACGGGTGTGGTCCGAAAAACAACAACAACAACAACAACAACAACAACAACAAACCAAAAAATTCAACGACAAAGATCGCATTAGTAAGAAAAAAAATTGCAAAAAAATAGCATTAAACATTTGTATACCCTGAATGGAACTGCTTGGGGTATGCGAATGTTTAATGCGATTTTTTCCTTACTAGTGCGATTTTTTTATTGCGATTATTCGGTAAGTGAATAATCGTGAATACCGTGATATTTGAAGGCCAGCCGTGGGCCACAAAATGTTGTACAGATGGCGAAAAAGGCCGGCGGGCCGCGAGTTTGAGAGCCCTGCTTTAGAAGGTATCTATAACTTCATATTAATTCATATTAATTTAATTAATTTATTAGAATCTTTTATCTAAGTAGAGTAAATTATTTTGTACAAGCATGAATGCTAAGACTTTAACACATATTTTGCAGGACTCACAGTTCAATACCTAAGATTGGGTAATTAAAGGAATGATCTCTCATTCTGCTTTGGTCCTGTAATTCTGATTTGGTATACTATCAATCATTGTTATTTAACAGAATAATCCCCTGTCTTGTGACTTTTTTTGTAATTACTTTATTTAAACACAATGGTTAAAAGGTTGCTCATAATATAATCAAGCACTTTTTCACAGTTACAAATTTAATTGTTTATTGTTCAGTTTCAGTCACACAATGTACAGCACTCTTCATCAGTGCATAATTCCTACTACAAATGTTCCTAGTTTTTCTCCTACCCATCCTCCTGCTTCCACTGTGGGAGACTATTTTTTCCTTCTTTTTTCTCCTTCGTTGTTGTTTTGTTGTTATTGTTATTATTGTTGTTCTTCTTTTTCTTCCTCCTCCTTCTTATCATCATCATACTCTTTGCTCTTCTCCTATTATTTCTTTCTTCTTTTTTCCTTCTTATTTCTTTATTCTTGTATTTTTTCCTTTTAGACTCCGTGGTTTTAATGACATTACTGAAGATATTTTCTTTCAATAACCAATTCTTGTCCAGAGTGATCATTTTCCAACTCTCATTTTCATAGTGGTAACTTACCTGCCTCAACAGTTCTCCCCCACTGTTCTTGTAAGCTTTGTCTTTATTGTACCTGGGTATTAAAACCATACTAGAAATGAGTGTGATAATTCTATATCTATACCTTTCCCACTGACTGATTTCACACAGCATAAAAACACTCCATATCCACCCACATATTAGTAAAGTTCATTAGTTCATTGTTCCTTACAGCTGAATAATATTAAATTGTATAGATGTACAGTTTATCCATGCAAAGGCTTTTACTTCACTGTGTTTATGGACTCCTAGGGTGTATTCGTAGGATTGATATTTCTGGGTCATAAGGAAAGTCAATTTCTGTTTGTTTGACTTCTTTGAGGAACATCCATATTGTTTTCCAAAATGGCTGGTCCAGTAGACATTCCCATTAGCAGTGAATGAGAGACTCTTTCCCCCCACATCTGCACTAGTAATTGTTGTTCTTGTTCTTTGTGATGTGAGCTATCTTTGTGGTGCGAGATGATATTTTAATTTGTGAGATGATATTTTAATTCGCTTCTTCCTGATGATGAATGATGTGGAATATTTTTTTCATGCGCCTTTTTGCCATCTGTATTTCTCTTGCAAATAATTTAAAGATCCTGGCAAATGGTTGGTAATGTTGGAGTCTCCTCCTAATTCATATATTGAAATTTTAATTCTCAATATAAGTTTAAAGGACTTTGGAAGTGATAAAGGAAGGGAAGAGCATCAAGCACTTATTATTAATCTAGAAAAGAGGTTTGAAAAAGTCCACCACTCCTCTATCACTTAAAATGCAGGACATAGATGTTGTTTTTGAATCAAGCCAGTCATGAATCTACTGTGCTCATGATCTTAATTTTGTTTAACTTACAGATATATAGAAATAAGTGTTGTTTCTTATGAGACATTGTTCTATAGCATCCTATTACCACAAGACAAATTATTTAGGACATTTATTTTCCATGTTTTCTAGGTCATTATGCTTCCTTCAAGGTTGACAATTCATTAATTTGTAGGTGCTAGGTTTTGCTGAATTAGATAGGAGGTGAATTTTATAAAGTTTTATGGAATCAAATATTTATTTTTATTTTTTTAATATGATATATACTTTGTTATTTATAAAATAAAATACTTTATAAGCTAAATTTATAAAATTTTATTTTATAAATGACATTGAGCTAGAAGATCATTCTTGAAAAAATAATGTATTTGAAAAGAATTTTTATGCTATTTCTGTTCACTAATAATTGATAGTCCAATGGGACCTGAGAAATAGCACAGCGATAGGATGTTTGCCTCAGCTGACCCAGTATGAACTTGGGTTCGATCCCTGTCTTCCTATAAGGTTCACCAAGCCAGGAGAGATTTTTGAGTGCATAGCCAGAAGTAACCCCCTGAGAATCACCAAGTGTGGCCCAAAAAACAAAACAAAACAAAAAATTAGATAATCCAAGTGATATTGCAGACATTTAGGTTCACACAATACATGTAACTGACTCTTGTTGGTTCCTAAGTCCAATATGGTTTTCAGAATACTGCCTGGTGTGATCCTGAAGACCTCTGAGAACTCTGAGAGTGGCCTTGTTAATTGTGGCACCATTGGACCTCAGTGCATTACTTCTTGGTTCTTACATTGAACCACAGCTTATTAATAGAAAATTGCTGGAATAAATTTCTGGGACTCCTTAATATTTCTTAAGAGTGCCCTGGAAAATGAAAAATAAAATTAAGAAATAAGTACTCATTATGGTTTTATCCTCTTTCAGATAATTGTAGTAATATCATTGGTTTAGCCTCCTTGGAACAAGAGCTGATCCCATCTTAAGAAGGGATTTTGCAGGGAAGAACTGTAGCCAAATTTTAATAAGATAACTCTGCTCACATTTCTAGCTGAAAAGAATTTGTTTTCTGACCATTCAATTATATTCCAAATGCAAGTATGTCAGTGTTTTATATTTTTCTTAGGGCAAAATGGTGGGTCTCAGGTGATAATTTCAAACCCTGTTCTATCTTCATTGAAACCAATCACAACCTTGCCTTTGTTGAAATACATATCAAAGAAAACTACATAAATTGCTTCAAGCAATGGACATCTCTGTTATTCATTCTCCTTCATACTGGTGTACATATATTTTCTGGTAAGAGATCCTAAGTATCATTCAGAGATTGTTTTAAAAATAGTGACAGCATACTCTTAAATTCCTGGATTTTTTCTGTTTCTGAAAGAATGATATTTAATAAATCTTCACTGATTTCATTTAAAATAACTTTAATAAGTTACACTTTTTATGTATCCTTAGATATTTTGGGAGGCTGAATTTCAATTTTACATATAGTCTAAAAGACCTTTAAGCTTGCCACAAATGTGACACAGTAGGGGACAGAGAGATTGCAAAAGGGTAAAGGAATCTTCCTTGCATGCTGCTGATCATCATGGAATCCTGGCACCCAAAATTTCTCCAGAATGACTTTGAGTACAGATGAGAATTAAGTCATTAGCATCGCTGTCTGTATACCAACAACCCCAGTAATTCTCTATTCAAGTAATAATCAAATGTGACATTCTATAAGTCTATAAAAATTTAGGCAGATGGAATTGAAATGTGTCAGTAATGACGAGTGTGATAGTACAGCACATAGTATGCTTGCCTTGTGCATTACTATTGCAGATTTGGTCCTTGCCATCCCAAATTGTCCCTTGGGCCCTGACTAAAGTGATCTTTTATCACAGAGCCAGAAGCAGGTCCTTGAGTACAACTGAGTATGACTCTTAGTAAAAAAAAAAAAATAAAAAAAGAGTCTGATATATAATTGATACATTTATCAACACATTACAATCTGTAGGAAATTTATTTGTAAATTTGCCATTTATAATTCTTGTCATATAACAGCTGCTTTCTCATTTCTTTACTTTATATAGCTTATTAGTAAATAAGAATCAATCATTTTGGGGCCCGGGAGATAGCATGGAGGTAAGGCGTTTGCCTTTCATGCAAAAGGTCATCGGTTCGAATCCCGGTGCCCCATATGGTCCCCCATGCCTGCCAGGAGCAATTTCTGAGCATGGAGCCAGGGTGTGACCCAAAAACAAAAACAAAACAAAAAAAAAGAATCAATCATTAATCATTAACCAATGCCTATCCCTCTAGAAATTGGTAACTATAAATATAGGATAGTGTTTTATTTTACTTAAAAAATTTACGTTAATTATTGTCATTTTATTAATGACTCAACTCTGTTTTATTTATTTATTTATTTTGGTTCTGGAGCCATATCAGTGTTGTCCAGGGCTCACTCCTGGCTCTGTTCTCAAGGTTTATTTCTGACAGGTTTAGGAGACTATATGAATCATTGATATCAAGCCCAGGTCAGCAATATGCAAGGCAAACACTGTACAGTCTTTCTGGCCTACACATATGTTTCTTAAAATAATGTTCAGAGAGTAAAAAATAGCACACTTGGTGATACTCCGTTGAGGGGGAACGGAATGATAGCACAGTGGTAGGGTGTTTGCCTTGAATGCAGCTGACCCAGGACAGACCTAGGTTCCCTCCCTGGCATTCCATATGGTCCCTCAAGTCAGGAGCAATTTCTGAGCACATAGCCAGGAGTAACCCCTGAGCATCACAAAGTGTGGCCCCAAAACAAAATACAAAAATAAACTCCAGGACCATTAGGGCTATAGCTGATGTGTTTGAGTTCTGAAAATGGGTAAAGATGTTTATGCAGTGCTTGGGATTAAAGTCATAATTTCACATTAACTAGAAATGTGTTATACCACTTAAATTATATTTTGATGCCAATTATTGATTAATTTTATTTTGAACATTTTTGCATACTAATATCTAAAATTCAAATTGTCTAACATGTTATTTCTTATCTCTTTTGAACTATATTTTCTCTATATGATTACATTGTTCTGTAATGGTATGTAAATTCTACTGCTATATATACACATATTTAATGGATATTTAATTTGTTCATGTTTCTGAATTATTTTATGGAATAGTGCTACAATATATTATTTTTATTCTATTTGCTTCATATTTATTGTCATTTTGTTAAGCACATAAAGCATTGGAGTGTATTGATTTAGAATATTAGGTTTATTTATAAATTTTAATATGTACATATAATAATATATATGTAGATATTAAATGACCTTCTAAACATATTCATTTATTATATATTTTGGTAATGTACCATGCACAATAAGATACATCAGTGTACAGATTTATATGTAATTTTAAATACAAATCCTTATGCCATTCATTCTATTTTTCATGTATATCAGCAGTTTTTAAATGTTTCACTATTAAGCTGCATAGCATTACACTTTTTCATTTGAACCAAGTTGGTGGCTGTGTATTTATCTCTTATTACAGTGTCAAATTGTATAGTCCAATGACTAATGAGATTGCACATTTTTATGTGTGTATTAACCACTTGGATACCTTTCAAAATTATTAAAAAAACATCACATCCATTACTTTTTAATATCTATATTTTCACATTATTCTAAAAGAGAATATAGGGTTTCTGTATCAGGATGGATCAAAAGAAATAATATGGTTGTAACTTATAGCAATACCCACATAACTTCCTCATGCCCTTTATGTAAAAATAAAATAAGAGCCAGCAAAGGAGGGCTGCTTGTGCATCAAAGACACTTTCGTTTTATATAGTCCCTCTGCAAGAGTATTTATTTATTCATTAATTTCTTAATTTTATCATTATAAGAATGCTCAAATTGATCCTTATCCTCTTAGAAAAAATTAACTGTAGCATTCTAATGATGTTAGTACTGAGAGCAATACAAAATTGGAAGACCGATGAAATAGTGATGAAAGTGATACACAGGCCTAAGTAAATGTGTATATATATATACATATATATATATGCATTAATGTGTGTGTGGATGTAATAGAGATTGCCCACCTTCTGATACCAAAAGACACTGTGACTTCAAAGCAGTCTATTGTCAAGCAATTCTCCAGGAAAAGTAGGCTCAACCACTGGTTTCATCAACATGGCCCACTAGACACTGAGTGAGTCATGGAAGTAACAATACACTTGAGTTCAATTGAAAGTCAAGTAAGATTAACACCAGATTAAATTGACTATGAATAACTTATATGACACAAACATAATTAAGATCACCATCCTGATCATACTTAATATAGAGAATAAAGTTTGTTCTCTACTTGACTCCCACCTATGAAATTTTGGATTTGGTCAACAAAATTGAATCATCTAAACTAAATTAATCTAGATGATGATAAGTATATTTTTCAACAAAAACAATATGTTCAATATCACTAACTACAGATATAATGTTGTAAATGTAGATTTCTATAGCCTATGCATCTTAAATAAGAAGAATTTTATATCCATTATTTAATAATTCCAACATTCCATCTTCATAGCTCCAGTAACTAATAATTTCCAGTGTTTGATTTTATAGCTGATTATTTTAGATAGCTCATCAAGGTGAAATATTCAGCATTTGACTTTATGCAGTCCATTTTGATGGAATATTTATGTCTTTATGAATGGCATGCTTTTATCAATAGGCTTTAATACAATTTCTTTGTATTCATATGCTAAATTTTCTTCATCTTTTGATGGAAATTTAGCGTCTTACTTTTCTTAACTAAAGAGTGCTGATAGGAACATGAAAATTCTTCTATTGCTTTAATAGCAGAGGAAATTCTTACATTACAAAATGGAATGATGAAATTGGGAATCTCTAAAATTGTAAACTGTATTCATGCTATCTAACTACTGCAACACATTTCTGATAAAAAAGGAATCTAAACTTTCCCAAGTAAATATTCCAAAAATAAGAAGGTGAAGAATTAAGGTTTCTACCAGCTGAAATTTAAACAATTATTTATTTATATTAATAGAAAGGTGAAAATGAACAATATTTCCTTCATTCCAGTTTAAGCCTATTTTGATTTTGAAATGTAGTGCATACCTCTCAGATGTTAAATTTCTCTGGAGTTCTTGATTTATTCAAGTGCAGTTTTTTTTTAGTCAGAAATCCCTATCTTTCTTAAACATGAAAATATTTGTATTGCTTTCTTTTGGGTTTCTTCCTTTTTTATTACAAACTCATTGATCAAAGCTCACGTATTTTATATACCCCTTACCACTATTTTGTCATATGCTCCCTTTCTTTTCTCAGTAAGTGTATATACATATATGTATATATTAACTTTCTATATTTATGGTTTTCTATATTTTATGCTGATAAAGTACATTGTATTATACCTTTAAATAATCCTGCATAGTATATTTCTACATGCACTTTTATATAATGGTAAATTTTTAAGAAGTATCATCACAGCACTATTTACAATAGCCAGACTCTGTAAACAACCAAGATACCCTTCAACAGATGAATGGCTAAAGAAACTGTGGTACATATACATAATGGCATATTATGCATTCATCAGGAGAGATGAAGTAATGAAATTTTCCTATACATAGATGTACATGGAATCTATTATGATGAGTGAAATAGGTCAGAGGGAGGGAGAGAGACACAGAATAGTATCACTCATCTGTTGGTTTTAAGAAAAATTAAAGACTTTGAAATAATTCCCAGAGATGAGGGCCAAAAGGACCTGCTCAAGATATGAAGCTCACCACAGAGTGGTGAGAGCAATTAAAGAAATAAATATGCTGAGAACAATATCAGTGAAAGAGGGATGTAGAAAGCCTGTCTCAAATACAGGTGGGGGGTGGGGAGGGAAGAGATGGGGGTATTGACAATAGGAAGGTTGCATGGTGAAGGGGAGGATTTCTTGTTATGACTGAAACCCAACTATTATGTTTGTAATTTTGGTGTTAATAAAGAAATTATTTTAATAAAAGTATCATTTCATACATGTTACATGAATAACTCAACATAACCACCACAAAGATTGTTTGAAATTTCGCATAAACCTTTAGTCTATACTCTTTCATCTATTCCTTTTATTTTTCTAAATTATTTCTTTAGACACTATAGTTTTATTGTCAGTCTAAGACTTGTTTCTTTTTTATTATAATTATTATTTAGGTTTCCTTATAGTGGAATTATGAGTGTCCATAAGTGAGTCAGATAAAACAAGTAAAAAACACATAAAAATTCCTGGTTTAATCTAAATCTCTAAGCTCTGTTACCTTTTTCTTATCTCCTTTTATTAATGTCACTAGATTTTTTAAATGTAAAATTAATATTCATTTTGTAATACCATTTAGGTTTATGAGTTGGAATATTTCCTATAGATTCAGCATAAATTATTTTTATGTTCACAATTCTTTATAAGTTAAATCTTATGAGAAAAGTTTAACTATAAATAAAACCATTCTGACCATTAACTAAACTTATATGCCATGAGAAGTCCCCTGACTTTAAGGTCACTGACAAAATGGTGAAAATGGAGTTCAGTTTTACTTGTAGACATTTAGTGAGCTCTCTAGTCAGATAACATGTAGTCTTACATATGAGAGAAAAATCTAGATCATGAAATATAATCTGTTAAATTGAATGAGTTAAATAAAACTATATTTAATTTTTTATCATAACCAGTTGTTTTTTGTGTATGTTGTTTTTGTTTGTTCTGTAGGTAGTACACTGTGGTGTTCAAGGGTTACTATTGCTTTTGTGATCAGAAATCTCTCCTGGCTTGTGGGACCATATGGGATGCTAGGGATCGAATCTGCATCTGTCCTGGGTTAGCCAAGTACAAGGCAAATGGCCTACCACTGTGCTATTACTCTGGCCCCATAAACAGTTGCTAATACTGATTCATTTGACAGAATTTAGAAAGTACAAGTCACACATCTAGTTCAAAAGATTATAGAATATAGAAACTCATTTTGGATACATAGTTGATGGTCTTATATTAAATTTTTAGCTCAAATCATCCTACTAGCTTCCTCAAAGTCATGCATAAATCTGGTTTTCACTCTCTGGCTACCTCTCTTATTGATAGCAGTGAAATCTTCACTCCTCTTATATAAGGTCTTCATGTTCTTTGATTGGTTATCATTATTATGCCGATTCCCTTAGGTTGTGGGTTGAGACAGATGGAGATTGAACTCAAAATAATGGGGAAGAGGGACCAGAGTGATAGCACATTGGTAGGGCATTTGTCTTGAAAGCAGCTCACCCAGGACAGACAGCGTTCTATCCCCATGTCCAACATGGTCCTCTTGCCAGGAACAATTTCTGAGCCCATAGCCAGGAGTAACCCCTGAGCGTCACAGACTGTGGCCCCAAAACCAAAACAAACAAACAACAACAATAAAGAAAATATGGGGAAGAATTAATTGGTGTTCTAGTGCTAGAGAGGAGTGTTTGAAAAGGTCTCAGACAAGATCAAACTCTTATCTGAATTTCATGGTATACCCATGTATGTTATTTTTCCCCAATCAACCTCTATTTCCTTTTCTTTTAGAGTTGCATTAATAACAATTTCTTTTAGTAATTTTAGATTCAGTTTTAACTAGAGCTTAAAGGAAAAAATAGGATGAAAAAGAGGAAATACAATGTTTTACTTATTCTCTTTCATTTGTATATAGAGAAAGATTAAGTTGCCTTTTTTTAAAACCTTGTATAAAATTCCCATTTCTTTACCCAGTTAGGTATAAGCATTTACCTTCTATAATATAACAACTAAAACTGTAAAATTATCATTATCTTATAATCCATATTTCTTTTTGTATGTTTGTTTTGTTTCTTTATTTTTGGGTTAGGCCAACAGTGCTCAGAAAGAAATCACTCCCTGGCGTCTCATGAGCAATATGGGATGCCAGGGATAGAGTGCAGGACAGCTGCACGCAAGGTAAATGCCCTACCAATTGAGCTATTGCTCTGGCCCGAAATCCAAAATTTTTTTTTTGGGGGGGGGTTTGGGCCACTCCCGGCGGTGCTCAGGGGTTACTCCTGGCTATCTGCTCAGAAATCGCTCCTGGCAGGCACGGGGACCATATGGGACACCGGGATTCGAACCAGCCACCTTAGGTTCTGAATCGGCTGCTTGCAAGGCAAACGCCGCTGTCCTATCTCTCTGGGCGAAATCCAAATTTCTAATCCGCAAATTGAGCTTCAACAAGTGATATTTACTTCTGATAGTTATTACAATATGAATCCTATTAGCACTGGAAAACTCTGCTGTCCCCAGCCAAGTTCAGAATCCAGGTCCTCCTTTTTATTAGCATCAAAGCAACAGTGGCTGCTGTCTTTAAAATCAGTATTTGAAAAAAATCCAAACTTTATTTTTTTTCAGTCTCATTCTTAGTTGAGGAGCTATAAATGACAAAGCATATCATCTTCAAACAAATAACTTATGGATTTAATATTCATAAATATTACAAGATTCTTTTATATTTAATAATATTCTCATCCATAAAATGGAAAGTTGTAACAAGACACCATGAAATCATAAATTATTCATTGGCTACTAATGAAACAAAATCTAAAGAAAAACAAAAAAGAAGAAAATGAAGGCAAAGGAGTTTGAGATATCACAGGAACCTAACTTGATCTCCTCCAGCTGGGTGCCCAGCAGGACTCAAATGATATTCACCTGAACATAACACTTTTTAATTCCCCTCAAAATACAAAATGTTTTTTTTCTCTAATGAGAAGTATTAAATTCAATGAAATTGTAATCTTTGTAATTTGTCACTTGACATTTTTTTTAAAAATCACCATGTTTAATTTGGTTCTTAATGGTAAAGGATAATGATGAAACTAAATTTAATTAAAGAAACAAAAATTACCATTTCTTTGGAATGTCTGCATTTCTTACAAACTTGCTTAAAGCTTTGGATGCATTATTTTTGAACCGTCACAAATTGAGGTGCAACGTATTAAACGGTCATAGTCCTATCAATACAGAGCCTGACACACTTTAGGAACAACTAAACTTTATTCCTAAACCATACTCCATACTATTGACATCCAAGCCGCATTGCTACAAGTTTATATATTAGCATAGTATTTTATAATTGCTACTTATTTTAAAAACCTGTTACTACATATACATTATTATATTGAACTTCATTTTTATGGTTTGTTTATTGTGCAGCTCCACTTAATATAAGCTTTCCTTCTCAACAAATATTCAGGGGATATAGGCACGATAATCTATTGTTTGGATGATTCACCCTGTTTTCTCCAAGGCTTACTCTTGGCTCTGTGCTCATGAATCATTTCCAGTGGGTCCTCAGATGACCATATTCAATGCAAGGGACAGAATCTAGATTAGCCTCATACAAATTAAGGGCCTTAAACCTTGTTTCATCTCTGAAGCCCCTGTATTATGCTTTTTACTTTGTTAAATATAAAACT
>PVKC010003168.1:0-40056 GCA_004027635.1 Crocidura indochinensis | reverse complement strand
AATTCGGTGGAGAACCAGCAACTAGGATTCACCTGCCCTCCTCCCTGAGCCCTCACACCCTGCACAGGGGCAAGGGCGGGGAAAACTTAGGATCCCCTTCCAGAGGGGTCACCCGACACCCTCCTTTTCTGGCCGCCTGGGTCGCCACCCCAGGAGGCCCTGGAGGCCAGGGGGCAGGAGAGGGTGCAGCTGGGGGCCTACTAAGGTTCCCAGCCTACCCAAGCAAGGGAGAAAGCCTTCGACATTGGGGCCACCTCAAAAAAATATATATTTTTTTGTTTTTTGGGGCACACCCAGTGACGCTCAGGGGTTACTCCTGGCTATTCGCTCAGAAGTCTTTTTATGTCACAAATAAGCTTTGTGCTGTGGACCAAAGGAACAAGAGATTTAATATCATACATTACTTAGAGGGCTTGAGAGATAACACAGCGGTAGGGCGTTTGCCATGCATGCAGAAGGACAATGGTTCGAATCCCGGCATCCCATATGGTCCCCCGAGCCTGTTGGGGGCAATTTCTACGCATAGAGCTAGAGTAGCTCCTGAGCGCTGCCGGGTGTGACCTAACCCCCCAAAACAAACAGACAAACAAACAAAACAAAACATACACTCCTGAAATTCATATGAAATTCATAGCCAAAGCAATCCTTGGGAAAAGATGATAGAAGGCATCACTTTTCCCATCTTCAAACTTCAAATTGTACTATACAGTAGTAATAATTAAAAACAGCATGGAATTGGAATAAAGATAGAGCCACAGATCAACGGAATAGACTTGAAAATCCTGAGACAGATGCTCAGGTATATGATCAATTAGTCTTTGATAAGGGGGCAAGAAATATAAATGGAGCAAGAAAAGCCTCTTTTACAGTAGTATTGGGAAAAATGGGGAACTACATGCAAATAAGTGCACTCAGACCTCTTTTTCTTGATAAAATTTTTATAATAACATATCTTACACTTTATCAAGTAAATAGGTAGTAAAACTGAGGTTTAGATATAAGTCTCTGGTTTGTTCTCCAATAGGCAAAATTTAGGGTTTCTTTTTATAGCAAATAAGAAGCACTATATGAAATAAAAAAAAAGGGAATGTGTTGCTTCTTTGGTTTAAACAAAGACCTTTAATTTTTTAATATCTTTATTTAAACACCATGATCAAAAACATGACTGTAGTTGGGTTTCAGTCACAAAAAGAAAACCCTCCTTCACCAGTGCAGCATTCTCACCACCAATGCACCCCATATCCCTCCACTCACACCCACTTCCTGTATTCTATTTTTTTATTTTTTTCTGCTGCTGCCTGTATTCTAAACAGGCATTCTACTTCTCTCACTCATTAACATTGTCATGGTTGTTGTTAGTGTTCTAACTGCACTCACCTCTCCTTGAACTGAACTTCATATCTTGAGCTGGTCCTTCCGGCACTCATCTCTGGGCATTATTACAATAATGTCATCTGGGGCCCGGGAGATAGCATGGAGGTAAGGCATTTGCCTTTCATGCAAAAGGTCATCGGTTTGAATCCCAGTGCCCCATATGGTCCCCCATGCCTGCCAGGAGCAATTTCTGAGCATGTAGCCAGGAGTAACCCCTGAGCACTGCCGGGTGTGACCCAAAAAACCAAAACCAAACCAAAACAAAACAAAACAATAATGCCATCTATTTTTCTTAAAACCCATAGATAAGTGAGACTATTCTGTGCCTCTCTCTCTCCCTCTGACATATTTCACTCAGCATAGTAGATTCTATGTACATTCACATATAGGAAAATTTCATGACTTTGTCTCTCCTGACGGCTGCATAATATTTCATTGTGTATATGTAGCACAGTTTCTTTAGTCATTTATCTATTGAAGGGCATTTTAGTTGTTTCCAGAGTCTGGCTATTGTAAGTAGTGCTGTGATAAATATAGGTGTGAGAAAGGGGTTTTTATTTTGCACTTTTGTGTTCCTAGGGAATATCTCTAGGAGTGGTATAGCTGGATCATATGGGAGCTCAATCACAAATTTTTTGAGGAGTCTCCATATTGTTTTCCATAAAGGCTGGACTAGACAGCATTCCTACCAGCAGTGAATGAAGATTCCTTTCTCTCCACATCCTCACCAGCACATATTGTCCTTGTTCTTTGTGATGTGTGCCAGTCTCTGTGGTGTGAGATGGTACCTCATTGTTGTTTTGATTTGCATCTCCCTGATAATTAATGATGTGGAGCATCTTTTTATGTGTCTTTTGGCCATTTGTATTTCTTCTTTGAGAAATTGTCTATTCATTTCTTCTTCCCATTTTTTTTGATGGGGTTAGATGGTTTTTCTTAAGTTCTGTACCAAACATTATATATCTTAGATATTAGCCCCTTGCCTGAAGGGTATTGGATGAATAGTTTCTCTCATTTTGTGGGTGGCTTTTATATCTAAGGACTATTTCCTTTGAGGTGCAGAAGCTTCTCAGCTTAATATAATTCCATCTGTTTAACTCTGTTTCCTCTTATATGGAGAGTGCTGTTTCTGTCTTGAAGATGCCTTTAGTCATACCTCTTTTTAACATTTGTGTACAAGTCAAATAAAAATGGATCAAAGGCCTTGATATAGACCTGAAAAATAAGGCACATAGATGAAAATGTAGGCAGAACACTGTGACATTGAAGCTAAAGGCATCTTCAAAGATAAAGCACAACTGACCAAGCAATTGGAAGCAAAGATAAACAAATGGGAGTACAGTAACCTAAGTTAACTTAAGGAGCTACTGCACCTCAAAGGAAATAGTGATCAGAATACAATGATTGCTCATGGATTGGGAGAAAATATTCACACAATACTCATCTGATAAGGACTTAATATCTAACATATATTAGGGACTGGTAGAGCAAAAAAAAAAATCCAACCCTATTAAAATGGGAGAAAAAATGAACAGAAACTTCCTCAAAGAAGAAATAAGGTGGCTAAAACACATGTGAAAAAAGTATTCCATATCATTAATTTAGGAAGATCTAAATCAGAACAATAGTGGGTTACAATCTTATACCACAGAGACTGACATATATCACAAAAAGATAAGAACAGTCAGTACTGGTGGTGAAATGGGGAGGAAGAGACTCATTCACTGTTGGTGGGAATGCTGACTGGTTCAGTCAGTATTCTTGGAAAATAATCTGGAAATTTCAAAAAGAATACTCCTTGAAATCGAGCTCCCACATAACCCAGAAATACTGTTACTGGGAATTTACCTTAGAGACCCAAAAAACACAATGTAGAAAAAGCATATGCACTTCTAAGTTTATTGTAGCATTATTCAGAATAGCCAGAATCTGAAAACAACACAAGTGTTTTTTTTTTGTTTGTTTGTTTGTTTTTTTTGGTTTTTGGGTCACACCCGGCAGTGCTCAGGGGTTACTCCTGGCTCCATGCTCAGAAAATGCTCCTGGCAGGCACGGGGGACCATATGGAGCACCGGGATTCAAACCGATGACCTTTTGCATGAAAGGCAAACACCTTACCTCCATGCTATCTCCGGGCCCCAACACAAGTGTTTTGTAACAGATGAGTGAATAAAGAAATTGTGGTACATCTACACAGTGGAATACTACACAGCTGAAAGGAAAAAAATAAAGTCATGAAATTTGCTTATACTTGGATGATATGGCAATATTATGCTGTGTGAAATAAGTCAGAAGGAGAGAGATAGAATAATCATATTCATTTGCGGGATATTGAATAAAAGATATGCAAAGATGATAGGGACAGGACCAGGAAGACCAGTCCATGGTAGGAAGCTTGCCACAAAGAGCAGGGCATGCAGTTAGGACTGCGTAAAAAACCTCTATGGCAGCGATAGTTGAAAATGATCCATCTGGACAAGAACTGGGTGCTGAAAGGAGGTAAAGTGATATGCATGATACCACTTCAGTAACAATATTGTTAACCACAAGGCTAAAAGGAAAAAAGGAAAAGAATGTGTATGTGTGTGTGTGAGAGAGAGAGAAAGAGAGAGAGAGAGAGAGAGAGAGAGAGAGAGAGAGAGAGAGAGAGAGAGAGAAGATTTGCCAAAGAGGAAAGCAAGAGGGACATAGGGAGGGAAAATGGGGAAATTGGTGGTGGGGAATGTGCACTGGTGAAATAGATTTCTTATGAATAGAAGAAACAACAACAGAATTCCAATATTTTGAGTAAGGAAATAAATAAATTTTACCATAATCAAAGAAATTCAAGAGTGCTAGTGAAAACGCAACCAAACATAAAAGGTGAAGATAATTAGGACAAAATGCTATAACCCAATTATAACTATTTACAACACACAAAAGTCATTTTAGAAATAGAAAATATAATATAATTTCCAAAGCAACTACAAAGGAAATATGAAAGAGAAGAAATAAAGAATTCATCACATATCTTATGTTATATTGATAGCCATGCAGTTATTGTAGAGGATAGCTTACCACCTACAGGAATGGACTGAATATCAGATAAATAACAAGGAAATAAAGGCATCAAAGGAAGAAATCAAAGAGGATAATGATATATTTATATATTTTATACATATGAGGCATGTTGTGTACATAGCTTGTGACATTAATTTCTCTCTCTATTTTTATATTTGGAGGTTTAGGTCACACCTGGGTGTACTCTATTGGTACATCTGTCTCTGCTACTCCCATCACTATTCTCTGGTCCTTTCTCTATAGTTTCACTGTTTTGATATAACCTTAATATACCAATACAGATGACTACATATCTTCTCAATTAGAGAGCAAAAAAGTGTCAGAATCTCTCAGACATTTTTTTTTTGTTTTTTGGGTCACACCCAGCGGTGCTCAGTGGTTACTCCTGGCTGTCTGCTCAGAAATAGCTCCTGGCAGGCATGGGGGACCATATGGGACACCGGGATTCGAATCAACCATCTTTGGTCCTGGATCGGCTACTTGCAAGGCAAATACCACTGTGCTATCTCTCCAGGCCCCTCTCAGACATTTTAATAAGAGATAAGTATCAAATGTACTATGAATACATGGAAAGGTTAACTCCTGGCTCTGAGCTCAGGAATCATTTCTGGTGAGCTTTGTACCATAAGGGATGCTGAGGATCAAATCTGGGTAGGCTGCTTGCAAGGCAAACCACCTACTTGCTGTATTATTGTTCTGGTCCTGATGTTTAAATATATATAGTATATATACACTATATATTATATATATATTTACGGGTTACTCCTGGCTTCACGCTCAGAAATTGCTCCTAGCAGACTCAGGAGACCATATGGGATGCCAGGATTCGAACTGATGACCTTCTGTATGAAAGGCAAATGCCTTACCTCCATGCTATCTCTCCAGCCCCTTAAATATATTTAATAATAAAAATTATTAATCATAATCATAGTGTCATATGAATATACATATTCTAGAACGACTTACAATATACTGTCATGTAATACTCAAAGTTTATAACTTTTTTTTGTTTTGTTTTTTGGGTCACACCCGGCAGTGCTCAGGAGTTACTCCTGGCTCCATGCTCAGAAATTGCTCCTAGCAGGCACGGGGGACCATATGGGGCACCGGGATTCGAACCGATGACCTTTTGCATGAAAGGCAAATGCCTTACCTCCATGCTATCTCCCGGGCCCCCAAAGTTTGTAACTTAAACTGAATCCATCACTGTCTTTAAACATCTAGGTTTGGGGCTAGAGTGGTGGTGCAGATGGGAGGGCATTAGCCTTACACGCGCTAACCTAGGACAGACTTTAGTTCAATCTCCATGCATCCCATATGGTCCCCCGAGCCAGGAGTGATTTCTTAGTGCATACCAGGAATAACCCCTGAGTGTCACTGGGTTGGCCCAAAAAGAAAAAGTAATCTTGGTTCATGGAAATGAGGTGAAAATAGATGAGAACATGTTCAGATGAACTGACTTTTGCTTATAAGTGAGAGCATTGACACAACTGGATAAATTGATGCCAAGGTATAGATTCTACCAGGTCAGTTTTGTCAGCTGCATCATTGGTAGCAGCAAGAAGTACTGAAGACAGTAAAAAGGGAAATGAGTATACTTGTGCATGGAGAAACTATAGATACAAATGCATCATCTGGTTTTATTCAATGAACATTTTTAGTAACTGCTAAGATAATCCCACGAGGGCATTTGCAGGTTTTTGTAAAGGAATCTATCACTGTGGGAGGATGATTATCATCTTGTTGACAGAAATAATGTGCAGCGTCTTCAGGTTCCATGGTACTAATTGTCAGAGTAAAATCAATATCATAACCACTGCCACTGAACCGGGCTGGAACCCCAGGCATGAGAGTAGAAACTTTTTTCAGAATGAGTCTAGGAGATGCTCTGCTGGTACCATTGTAAGTCATTATCAATGTTTGTGCTGGCCTTGCAGGATGTTGTATTTTATTTATGTAATATTTTGTCAATATTATATCTGACTAAAGCGCTTCAATGCTATGAGAAGAGGAAATATTCCTCTCACCAGAAATCCAGAGGAGCAGAATGCTAAGGAGCTGAACCTGGGAGCCCATAGTCATGCTCTCAGTCATCAGTTGTAGTCTGCCTTCTACAATTGTCAGTTGTAGCCCATATAATGCAAGCGAATGATTTGCATTATATGGGCGTAGATTGGTGCATGGAGAAACATGCAAAATGACTTGGTAGGCTGGGAGACATTGTTGACAGGTGTAGAGATGCCTCTGCTATGATCTGGACAAGGTGTTATCATCCTCTTCCTAGACTCTCAAAAAGTTTGAGACTAATTTTTTTTCTCTTAAAATTTTTTTTGGGCTAACTCTGACTCAGAGATCACTCCTGGCTCAGGGATCACTCTAGGCTGGGCTCAGAGAACCATCTCTATGTAGTGCCAGGGATTGAACTCACGTTGGCATCTTGTAAAAGTAAGCACCTTACTTGTTCTACTATCCATTTGGTTCTATTTTGTTTTATTTTGACCAATGTGAATTATTGTTTAATTGGAAGGGAGGAAATGATGCTTTTTATATAGCTTAAATAAATATTTGTTGAAGTGCATGCAGTACTTAAAAGTGTGAAGCTTAAAATTATAGCTGGAGAGTAGGTAGAAGATATAAAAATGAGAAATTCAATCACTATATTCACGTTGAAAGAAAAGTAAATCTCTGCTTTATTGATACAATCCTGCTACCTCCTTTATTTCCCTAGAAAGAACTTTAAATAATTGAAAAGGGCTATTTCTTGTAGATGAAAGCAAGAGCTTTCTTGAGTTCAAGCTCAATTTGTTATTTTTGGTCCATAGCATGTAAATTTATTGTTGTCTGAGATTAAAATATAACAGGAGGGGGCTGGAATAATAGTACAGTGGCTAGGGCATTTATTTACCTTGTACCAGATAACCCACTTTTCATCCTGGCATTCCATATGGTCCCCTAATTCTGCCAGGAACAAATCCTTAGTGCAGAGTCAGAAGTAACCTCTGAATATCACTGGGTATGGCCCTCAAACAAACAAACAAACAAACAAACAAAATAATAGGAGAGGCCAGAAAGATAGCAGTGGGCAAGCTACTTGCTTTGCATGTGGCCATACTGGGTTCAATCCCTGACATCCCATAAAGTCTCAAAGGCCCACTAAGAGTGATCTCTGAGCACAGAGACAGGAGTAAGCCCTGAGGAGGATGAGGGACTTGGCCCTTCCCCTCCCCAGGGGGCCCCAGTCCGACCAGCTGAGATAACACCAGTATATACATAAGATTTTGTGGCTTGGCTTGCCTCTCTTTTTAGAGTTAAATGAGTTTATGTCACTGGCTTCTGGGCCGACATGGTGACAACTATAAATCCTATATGTGGCTGCTGGGGTTTCTGGAAGCAGGGAGACACAGGGGTGGGGAGAGTTGGCCTACCTTGCTCCCCCAAAGAACCCGAGAACTCAGTCCCAAATAAGCATGCCTTGAATTTTTGGTCATTAGGTGGGTGCCTCTTTAGAGATTAGTGGAAAAGTAGTAAAGTTGATCCATTGACTTAGTCAAAGAAATTCAAGAGTGATAGAACAAAGCAACCAAACATTAAAGGTGAAGTAGTTCAGACAAAATGTTATAACCCAATTATAACTATTTGCAACACACAAAAGTCATTTTAGATATAGAAGCTATAACATAATTTCCACAGCAACTACAAAGGAAACATGAAAGAGAAGAAAAAGATGAAGAAATAAAGAATTCATCATATATCTTATGTTATATTGATAGCCATGCAGTTATTATAGGGGATCTCAACTTACTACTTATAGGAATGGACTGATTATCAGATAAATAACAAGGAAATAATGGCATCAAAGGGAGAAATCGAAGAGGATAATGATATATATAATGCATATATTGAGGCATGTTATGTACATAGCTTGTGACATAAATTTCTTTCTATATTTTTATTTTTGGATGTTTAGATCACACCTGGGTGTACTCTATTGCTACTTCTATCTCTGTTACTTCTATCACTATTCTCTGATCCTTTATAGATTCAATGTTTTGATATATACAATACTGATAATATTAATTACTAATAATTAATTAATATTAATATACCAATACAGAAAATGAATACATATATTCTCAATTAGAGAGCAAAACAAGTGTCAGATTCTCTCAGGCATTTTAATAAGAGATAAGTATCAAATGTACTATGAACACATGAAAAGGTTAACTCCTGACTCTTAGCTCAGGGATCATTCCTGGTGAACTGGTACCATATGGATGCCGAGGATCAAATCTGGGTAGGCTGCTTGCAAGGCAAACCCCCTACTTGCTGTATTATTTCTCTAGTCCTGATGTTTAAATATATTTACTAATAAAAATGGTTAATCATAATCATAGTGTCAAATGAATATGCATGTTCTGGAATGACTTACAATATATTGTAATATAATACTCAAAGTTTGTAAAGTAAACTGGATCCATTACTGTCTTTAAACATCTAGGTTTGGGGCTAGAGTGGTGGCACAGGCAGTAGAGCATTTGCCTTACATGTGCTAACCTAGGACGTATTGGTTCAATCCCCCATCATCCCATATGGTCCCCCGAACCAGGAGCGATTTCTGAGTGCATACCAAGAGTAACCTCTGAGTGTCACTGGGTGTGGCCCAAAAAGAAAAAATAATCTAGGCTCATGGAAATAAGAGGTGGAAATAGATGAGAACATGTTCAAATGAACTAACTTTTGCTTATAAGTGAGAGCACTGACACAACTGGATAGATTGATGGCAAGTTATAGATTCTACCAGGTCAGTTTTGTCAGGTGCATCATTGGTAGCAGCAAGAAGTACTGAAGACAGTAAAAAGGGAAGTGAGGGGCCAGGAGATAGCATGGAGATAAGGCATTTGCCTTTCATGCAAAAGGTCATCGGTTTGAATTCCGGTGCCCCATATGGTCCCCCGTGCCTGCCAGGAGCAATTTCTGAGTATGGAGGCAGGAATAACCCCTGAGCACTGCTGGGTGTGGAAAAAAAAAGGGAAGTGAATATACTTGTGTATGGAGAAACTATAGATACAAATGCATCATCTGGTTTTACACACTGAACACTTTTAGTAGCTGCTAAGATAATCCCGTGAGGGCATTCGCAGGTTTTTGTAAAAGAATCTATCACTGTGGGAGGAAGATTATCATCATGTTGACAGAAATAATGTGCAGCGTCTTCAGGTTCCATGGCACTAATTGTCAGAGTAAAATCAATATCATAACCACTGCCACTGAACCGGGCCGGGACCCCAGGCATGAGAGTAGAAACATATTTCAGAATGAGCCTAGGAGATGTTCCTGGTTTCTGCTGGTACCAGAATAGGTCATCATCAATTTTTGTGCTGGCCTTGCAGGAGATGGAGACTTTTTCTCCTGGAATCACTGACAGAAATGCTGGAGACTGCGTGAGTATAGTTTCTGCTCTGGTACCTGCTTAGATGGGACACAAGGTAAGCAAAATCAAGGCTTATGTTTGAGAAAATGATAAAATCAGTTAATTTTAAGATGTTATATTTTATTTATATAATATTTTGTTAATATTATATCTGACTAGAGCACTTCAATGCATGCCAAGAGGAAATATTTCTCTTACCAGAAATCCAGAGGAGCAGAATGCTAAGGAGTTTAACCTGGGAGCCCATATTCATGCTCTCAATCATCAGTTGTAGTCTGCCTTCTACAACTGTCAATTGTAACCCATATAAAGCAAGTGAATTATTTGCATTATATGGGCTCAGAGATGTTGCATGGAGTAACATGCAAATTGACTTGGTGTGGATAGGCTGTTATGCTGCAGACTTGTTACATCTCAGCAAATCTTGTGGGTCATAGTACTTCACGAGAAGAAAGCGGGAGCACGATCGACCGAATATGAAATATGAAGCAATGAAAATACACGGAGTATGTGGGGTCAACACATCATCTCGCAGAGTGTGACAAGTTTAATTATTTTGAGCAGGGGAATTTATAGGGGTAAAATTAGCCAGAGGTAAAGAATGATTGTAATCACAAAGCCTAGTACAACAATATCAATACCTAAGCTATGGGTGTGACTGTAACTATTCTAAGTTACAAGAGAAATGTTACACTCATGGTGACTGTTTGCAAACTTACTTCAAATGTAAAATCAAGATTAGGAGGATCTAGGAAATATCTAGAAACTTGATCTTTCTAAGCTGGACTCTCTTGTTTTAGAGCAGTGGTCCTCAAACTACGGCCCGCGGGCCACATATTGTATTTGTTCCCGTTTTGTTTCTTCACATCAAAATAAGATGTATGCAGTGTGAATAGGAATTTGCTCGTAATTTTTGTTTTTACTATAGTCTGGCCCTCCAATGGTCTGAGGGACAGTGAAATGGGTCCCTGCTTAAAAAGTTTGAGGACCCCTGTTTTAGAGGTTAAGTGAAGGGAGGAGCCAAATCCCCAAGAATGTGAGTATCCCTATTTCTAAAGAAGGGTCAACAGTCAACATCTGCATTCTGGTTTTGCCCTTGATTACCAGAAACTGCAGCTGCAAAGAGAGAAAAAATTATCTTTGCTTTTAGGGCTGGCTATATCCAGGAAAAGGGCTCTCAAATAATCTTTGGTGCTGGAATTTCTGAGCCAAATTATTTGATAGAGGCCATTATTTTGCCTGATATATACAAAGGAGAGATAGTCAAATACTGGCTGAAAATGTAATGCCAGGCATCTCTTTGGAAATTCCTCAACCATCCACGCAGAGGAAAAAGGCGTCCACATCGGACCTTATGAGGAACCCCATGGGGGCTAAATTAGTTCTACCCACCAGGAAAATCTGAGGATATATGTGGTGGGCTGAGCCCCCTTAAAAGCTTAGGGATGCAGTGCTCAGGGGTTACTCCTGGCTCCATGCTCAGAAATTGCTCCTGGCAGGCACGGGGGGACCACATGGGGCACCGGGATTCGAACCGATGACCTTTTGCATGAAAGGCAAACGCCTTACCTCCATGCTATCTCCCAGGGCCCCCCCCCCCTTTTTTTTTTGGTTTGGGAGACATTGTTGACAGGTGTAGAGATGTCTCTGCTATGATCTGGACAAGGTGTTATCATCCTCTTCCTAGACTCTCAAAAAGTTTGAGACTGGGGCCAGAGAGATAGCATGGAGGTAAGGCATTTGCCTTTCATGCATAAGGTCAGTGATTCTAATCCTGGCATCTCTTATGGTCCCCTGTGCCTGCCAGCCGCGATTTCTGAGCATAGAGTCATGAGTAACCCCTGAATGCTGCTGGGTGTGACCCCCCCAAAAAAGTTTGAGACTAATTTTTTCCTCTTAAATCATTTTTTAATGGGGTACCCTGACTCAGAGATCACTCCTGGCTTAGGGATCACGCTAGGCTGGGCTCAGAGAACCATCTCTATGTAGTGCCAGGGATTGAACTCACGTTGGCATCTTGTAAAAGTAAGCACCTTACTTGTTCTACTATCCATTTGGTTCTATTTTGTTTTATTTTGACCAATGTGAATTATTGTTTAATTGGAAGGGAGGAAATGATGCTTTTTATATAGCTTAAATCAATATTTGTAAAAGTGCATGCAGCACTTAAAAGTGTGAAGCTCAAAATTGTAACTAGAGAGTAGGAAGAATATATAAAAATGAGAAATTCAATCACTATATTCAGGTTGAAAGAAAAGAAAGGTAAATCTCTACTTTATTGATACAATCCTGCTACCTCCTTTATTTCTCTAGAAAGAACATTAAATAATTGAAAAAGGCTATTTTTTTTTTTTTTTGGTTTTTGGGCCACACCCGGTGACGCTCAGGGGTTATTCCTGGCTATTCACTCAGAAGTCGCTCCTGGCAGGCATGGGGGACCATATGGGGAACCAGGGGATCGAACCGTGGTCCGTCCTAGGTTAGCGCAGGCACCTTACCTCCAGCGCCACTGCCTGGCCCCCGAAAAAGGCTATTTTTTGCAGATGAAAGCAAGAGCTTTCTTAAGTTCAAGCTCAATTTGTTATTTTTGGTCCATAGCATGTAAATTTATTGTTGTCAGAGATTGAAATATAACAGAAAGTGGGTAGAATAATAGTACAGTGTGTAGGGCATATATTTACCTTGTATCAGATCACCCTGGTTTCATCCTGGCATTCCATATGGTCCCCTGATTCTGCCAGGAACAAATCCTTAGTGCAGAGTCAGAAGTAACCCCTGAATATCACTGGGTATGGCCCCCAAACAAACAAACAATCAAACAAAATAATAGGAGAGGCCAGAAAGATAGAAGTGGGCAAGCTACTTGCTTTGCATGTGGCCATACTGGGTTCAATCCCTGACATCCCATATAGTCTCAAAGACCCTCTAGGAGTGATCTCTGAGCACAAAGCCAGGAGGAAGCACTGAGCAGGATGAGGGATTTGGCCCTTCCCCTCCCAAAGTGGCCCCATTGTGACCAGCTGAGATACCAACTATATATCTATAAGATTTTGTGGCTTGGCTTGCCTCTTTCTTTTTTTTTTTAAATTTTGATCATAGTGGCTTACATATCTTTCACATTAGTATTTTAGGTACATATTAACATTGAATCAGGGGAATACCCACCACCAGTTTTGTCCTCCCCCCTTCCCATTCCCTTTCTGCATCCCATATCCACCACCATCACCCCCGGGCTGCTAGAGTAGGTGGTCCCCTCTTTGACTAGCTTACTATCAGTGATCATACATCTGTTTGGTCCTGGTGCCCTCCCTTGTTTCTCCCTCTATTTTTAGAGTTAAATGAGTCTGTGTCACTGGCTGATGGCCTGACAGGGTGACAGCTGTAAATCCTATATGTGACCCTGGGGTTTCTGGAAGCAGGGAGACACAGGGTGGAAGGAGTTGGTCTACCTTGCTTCCCCAAAGAATCCAGAGAACTCAGTCCCAAATAAGCATGCTTTGCTTTTTTGGTCATCAGGTGGGTGCCTCTTTAGCGATTACTGGAAAAGTAGTAAAGTTGATTCATTGACTTAGTCAAAGAAATTCAAGAGTGATAGAACAAAGCAACCAAACATTAAAGGTGAAGATAATTTGGACAAAATGCTATAACCCAATCAAAACTTTTTGCAACACACAAAAGTCATTTTAGATATAGAAAATATAATTTCTACAGCTACTGCAAAGGAAATATGAAAGAGAAGAAAAAGATGAAGAAATAAAGAATTCATCATATATCTTATGTCATATTGATAGCCATGCAGTTATTGCAGGGGATCTCAACTTACCACTTACAGGAATGGACTAATTATCAGATAAATAACAAGGAAATAATGGCATCAAAGGGAGAAATCGAAGAGGATATGATATATATATATATATAGTATACATTGAAACATGTTATGCATATAGCTTGTGACATTAATTTCTTTCTCTTTTTATTTTTGAGGTTTAGGTCACCCTGTGTGTACTCTATTGCTACTTTTATCCCTGCTACTTCTATCACTATCTCTGGTCCTTTCTCTATAGTTTCACTGTTTTGATATATATGCCAATATATATATTGATATATAGATATATATTGATATTTGATATATATACCAATACAGATAATATTAATTACTAATAATTAATTAATACTAATATACCAATACAGATAACAACTACATGTATCTTGATTAGAGAGCAAAACAAATCTCAGATTCTCTCAGACATTTTTTTTTTTTTTGGGTCACACCCGGCAGTGCTCAGGGGTTACTCCTGGCTCCATGCTCAGAAATTGCTCCTGGCAGGCACGGGGACCATATGGGGCACCGGGATTCAAACCGATGACCTTTTGCATGAAAGGCAAACGCCTTACCTCCATGCTATCTCCCGGGCCCCCCTCTCAGACATTTTAATAAGAAATAAGTATCAAATGTACTATGAACACACGGAAAGGTTAACTCCTGGCTCTGAGTTCAGGGATCATTCCTGGTGAGCTTGGTACCATATGGATGCCAAGGATCAAATCTGGGTAGGCTGCTTGCAAGACAAACTGCTACTTGCTGTATTATTGCTCTGGTCTTGATATTTAAATATATTTACTAATAAAAATTATTAATCATAATCATAGTGTCACATGAATATGCATGTTCTGGAATGACTTACAATATACTGTCATATATACTCAAAGTTTGTAACCTAAACTGGATCCATCATTGTCTTTAAATATCTAGGTTTGGGGCTAGAGTGGTGGTGCAAGTGGTAGGGCATTTTCCTTATAGGCACTAACCTAGGACGAACTTCAGTTCAATCTCCCGGTGTCCCATATGGTCCCCCAAGCCAGGAGCGATTTCTGAGTGCATAGCAAGGAGTAATCCCTGAGTGTCACTGGGTGTGGCCCAAAAAGAAAAAAAAGTCTAGGTTCATGGAAATAAGAGGTGAAAATAGATGAGGACATGCTCAGATGAACTGACTTTTGCTTATAAGTGAGAACACTGACACAACTGGATAAATTGGTGGCAAGTTATAGATTCTACCAGGCCAATTTTATCAGGTGCAGCATTGGTTTCAGCAAGAAGTACTGAAGTACTTTTTTTACTGAAGTGAAAAGGGAAGTGAGTATATTTGTGCATGGAGAAACTATAGATACAAATGCATCATCTGGTTTTATACACTGAATACTTTTAGTAGCTGCTGAGATAATCCCGTGAGGGCATTTGCAGGTTTTTGTAAAAGAATCTATCACTGTGGGAGGAGTATTATCATCTTGTTGGCAGAAATAATGGGCAGCGTCTTCAGGTTCCATGGTACTAATTGTCAGAGTAAAATCAGTATCATAACCACTGCCACTGAACCGGTCTGGGACCCCAGGCATGAGAGTAGAAACATATTTCAGAATGAGCCTAGGAGATGCTCCTGGTTTCTGCTGGTACCAATGTAAGTCATCATCAATTTTTGTGCTGGCCTTGCAGGAGATGGAGACTTCGTCTCCTGGAATCACTGACAGAAATGCTGGAGACTGTGCGAGTATAGTTTCTGCTCTGGTACCTGATTAGATGGGACACAAGGTAAGCAAAATAAAGTATATGTTTGAGAAAATGATAAAATCAGTTAATTTTAAGATGTTGTATTTTATTTATGTAATATTTTGTCAATATTATATCTGGCTAGAGCGCTTCAATGCTAAGAGGAGGAAATATTTCTCTTACCAGAAATCCAGAGGAGCAGAATGCTAAGGAGCTGAACCTGGGAGCCCATAGTCATGCTCTCAGTCATCAGTTGTAGTCTGCCTTCTACAATTGTCAATTGTAGCCCATATAATGCAAGAGAATGATTTGCTTTATATGGGCACAGAGTGGTGCATGGAGAAACATGCAAATTGACTTGGTATGGATAGGCTGGGAGACATTGTTGACAGGTGTAGAGATGCCTCTGCTATGATCTGGACAAGGTGTTATCATCCTCTTCCTAGACTCTCAAAAAGTTTGAGACTAATTTTTTCCACTTAAAATTTTTTTGTGGGGGTACCCCTGACTCAGAGATTACTCCTGGCTCAGGGATCACTCTAGGCTGGGCTCAGGGGATCATCTCTATGTAGTGCCAGGGATTGAACTCATGTTGGCATCTTGTAAAAGTAAGCACCTTACTTGTTCTCCTATTCATTTGGTTTTATTTTGTTTTGTTTTGACCAAGGTGAATTATTGTTTAATTGGAAGGGAGAAAATGATGCTTCTTATATAGCTTAAGTCAATAGAAGTGCATGCAATACTTAAAAGTGTGAAGCTTAAAATTATAATTGAAGAGTAGAAAGAATATATAAAAATGATAAATTCAATGAGTATATTCAGGTTAAAAGGAAAGAAAGGTAAATGTCTTCTTTATTGATAGAATCCTGCTACCTCCTTTAATTCCTTAGAAAGAAATTTAAGTAATTGAAAAGGGCTATTTCTTGCAGATGAAAGGAAGAGCTTTCTTAAACTCAAGCTCAATTTGCTATATTTGGTCCATAGTATGTAAATTTATTGTTGTCAGAGATTAAAATATAACAGGAAGTGGGTAGAATAATAGTACAGTGGGTAGGTCATTTATTTACCTTGCACTCAGCTAACCCAGGTTTCATCCTGGCATTGCATATGGTTCCCTGAGGCTGCCAGGAACCAGGCTTAACTTCTGAATATCACTGTGTGACTCCAAAACAAACAAACAAACAAAATAACAGGAGAGGCCAGAGAGATAAGAGTGGGCAGGCTACTTGCTTTGCATGTGGCCATACTGGGTTCAATCCTTGATATCCCATTTAGTCCCAAAGGCCCACTAGGAGTGATATCTGAGCACAGAGCCAGGAGTAAGCCCTGAGCAGGTTGAGGGACTTGGCCCTTCCCCTCCCAAGGGGTAGTTTGGCCAGCTGAGATACTATCAGTATATCCATGAGTTTTTGTGGCTTGGCTTGCCTCTCTTTTTAGAGTTAAATGAGTCTATGTCACTGGCTGATGGGCAGACATGGTGACAGCTGTGAATACTGCATATGGCTGCTGGGGTTTCTGGAAGCAGGGAGACACAGGGGTGGGGAGTTGACCTACCTTGCTCCCCAAATGAACCCAGAGATATCAGCCCCAGAAGTAGCATGCCTTGAACTTTTGGTCATTAGATGCCTCTTTAGTGGAAAAGTAGTAAAATTGATCCATTGACTTTGAATATGTGTAAAAACATATTACTTAGGCACTAGATCCAGTCAAGCATTTCTGTTTGAGCTCTGCAGTGATACAGAAAACACACGATCCAAAAGCATATTTGACTATTTTTTTTTTTTTTCGGATTTTGGGCTACACCTGGCGGTTCTCAGGGGTTACTCCTGGTTGTCTGCTCAGAAATAGGTGCTGTCAGGCACAGGGGACCATATGGGACGCCGGGATTCGAACCAACCACCTTTGGTCCTGGATCGACTGCTTGCAAGGCAAACGCTGCTGTGCTATCTCTCCGGGCCCGCATATTTGACTATGTGAGTGACAGGTGCCTTACTCAGTTACTGTTGATTTCCAGCTAAGACAAGTCATATCTGTCTGATAGGATAAACTGTCCAGGAACCAGGATTTAAATCTTGTCATGAAGTTTTAAATATTATAATATTTTAATATTATATTAAATATTAAATATTATAATATTTTAGAATATTATTATCTCAAGAAGAGGCAAAGATATGATAAGCAGCCAACACATCAGTTCTCTATAAAGGAAGCAGTCAGCACCAACAAATGAGAGAATATTGAAAGCCCTTGTAGAGGTTTTGTATTATCTTGAATCACTGTGGTACCCATTATAAGACTGGACACTCGCAACATTTTGGGGCTGCAAGTTACTGATTATGAGAGTAAACTTTGTCCTATGCTCACTGCTACTGAACCTGCCTGTCTGGTATACTGGAGACTTCCAGGGGTCCTCAAACTTTTTAAACAGGGGCCCAGTTCACTGTCCCTCAGACCATTGGAGGGCCAGACTAGTAAAAACAGAAATTATGAACAAATTCCTTTGCACACTGCATACATCTTATTTTGATGTGAAGAAAAAAAAAGGGAACAAATACAATATGTGGCCTGTGGGCCTTAGTTTGAGGAACACTGCATCCATGTATCATAGATGAGAAGCCAAGGGACCTGCCCAGTTTCTGCTGAAACAAGGCCAAATTAATGCTAACTTGACTTGTCCTGCAATTAACTCTGACTTGTCCTGCAATTGAAGGTGGTTCTTCTTCCTGGCGACACAGTCAAGATAGCTGGAGACTGTCAATACAACTTGTCCTGTGGCATCTGAGATTAAAAATAAAACACAAAAGTCACATCTCTGATGTTGATCTTTTCAGCATTACCAGAAAAACTGACAGATTATTTTTCGATTAGTAGAAAAATAAGCCAAAGAGTCCAGGAAATGTACTAAGTCCCTTGACTTTCAAAACCATCCCAGATTTCTCTCACTGAGATCCAGAGTAATAAAGGCAAAAAAGTTGGATTCCATAATCCAACCTGTAGTCAATGAGTTGCTTTGTCCCTAGAGCACAGAGAGGCACTGATGTGGGCTTTGGACATCAGGGCAGGATGGAAGGAACATGCAAAGCAGTGAGACAGAGGTGAGCTTGACTTCAGTAGCAGAGAGCATTTACCTTTTCCTTACATTTGAGAAACCTTCCCTGGGAGGGTGTAAGAAAAGGATGTTAGTCCAGCTTGGAGGTTAAGTTGTTTTTATTTGACAATAGAATTTATTGCTTCCTCCTCTTTTACCTTTTACTTAGGAATAGTGAAATACTTGACATAGGACTGCTGGAAGAAAATAGTTTCCTTTTTTGCTTTCTTTGTGCCTGGATATAAAGGCAGGAGTTGATTGTAACTTTTATCTTTTAGTTGTCATTCATATGATGCTTTGGAATTTCGTCTTTGTTTGGGGGCCACACCTGATTATGTTCAGGATTTACTCCTGGCTGTGCACTTAGGAATCTCTCCTGGCAGGTTTGACGGGACCATTTGGGATGTTGGGTATCAAACCCCTGTGCAGCCTGTGCTATTGCTCTGATATGATGTTTATGGATTTTTACAGAAGACAATGAAGTCACCTAATTCTTGTAAATATGGTTAGAACAGCTCTAAGTTGGTACACTGTGGGTAGAAGAACAACCATACTTTCACAGACAGCTAGATTAGGAGTCCATTCCTTATACACTGTTGACAATTCCACAGCTGTCAAACTGTGGCAATATATTAAGATTTACCTCAGAGTGCTGCTTAAAGTTTAAAGCAGGTAACACATTCCACCAAACACAATATAATTAACATAATATTAATTTTTGATTATTATTATTATCAAATTAAGCATTTCATACACATGATTATTTTAAGTATGTGAGCAATTTAACAGCTAACCTTGAAAGTGTCTTTTTTTCTTCTGTTTTTGCTTTTAGGGTCACACTGGGCAGCTCTCAGGGGTAACTCCTGGCTCTATGCTCAGAAATCACTCCTGGCAGGCTCAGGGAACCATATGGGGTGCCAAGATTCGAACCACTGACCTTCTGCATGCAAGGCAAACTCCCTACCTCCCTGCTATCTCTCCAGCTCCGAAATCAGTCTTTTTTTTTTTTTTTTTTTTTTTTTGGTTTTTGGGCCACACCCAGTGACGCTCAGGGGTTACTCCTGGCTATGCGCTCAGAAGTCGCTCCTGGCTTAGGGGACCATATGGGAAACCGGGGGATCAAACCGTGGTCCGTCCTAGGCTAGCGCAGGCAAGGCAGGCACCTTACCTTCAGCGCCACCGCCCGGCCCTGAAATCAGTCTTAAATACAATTTAAGTGTATTTTTTCCCTCATTGCTTTGCTTTCTAGGATTTTATTTTCAACAACTAGTTCACAACTCTTAAAAACTTGTCTTGATTTTTACTAAATAGCAGCTCACATCTCCTGATTGTTCAGTTTATTTTTCTCATTAGTAATAGTAAAATTTCAACTTAAAATGACAGTCACATTGTATCATATCATAGCTCACTTCCTTCCTGCTTTTTTATATAATACTTTATTTACACACCAGGGTTACAAAATTAATCATGGTTGAGTGTTTTAGTCATAGAATGTACAACACCCTTCACCAGTGCACATTTCTAATGTCAATGCAGCAATGTCCCCAGTTTTCCTCCCATCCACCCTTGCTCACCTGTTTCCGCACTTTCCTCCCTTCTTTGTAATATTCATATTTTACATTGTCCACATTTTCATATTTTTCTAATATTTATCCCATGACACTTAACCAGGAAAACTATCACCATCACTATTACTTTGAGATCTGTTCCACTATACCTTTAATAGATGAGGAAATTACATTAAATAAATGAGAAAGAGAGAAAACATTCATTTTTGTAGGCTTCCAGTTATTCAAACATCCCTGCAGATCATTAACTGCAGTTTTACCCTTGGGGGAGGCAATTCATCCATCAAAATTTTTTTTTTTTTTTGGTTTTTGGGTCACACAGGCAGTGCTCAGGGGTTACTCCTGGCTCCATGCTCAGAAATTGCTCCTGGCAGGCACGGGGGACCATATGGGGCACCAGGATTCGAAACCATGACATTTTGCATGAAAGGCAAACGCCTTACCTCCATGCTATCTCCCGGCCCCCCATCCATCAAATTTTTAATTTGTATATTTATGAGAACTATTTTGTGCAAAAGAAATATCTATATTTGTACAATGATAGAGATAAAGTTTTCATCATTGTGACTAGGATCTGCTTTTATTTGGGTCTCTTTTAGTTAATCTTTGGACATCCAGGATGTGGTACATGCACTCTTCAGCTCTGGAAACCTGAGTTTTCAGATCATTGTCTCAGCAATTATGTCTTTGACTATTACTTGTTCATAGGAGTTCTCCTACTGACTCTCTGGGACCCAATGATTTTTTTTGTTTTTCGCAGTAAATTTATCCCAAAGCTCTAGTGTAGTCTGTTCAATTATTTTGAGATTATTTTTTATCTTTTGTTCATTTATTTTAAGACTCTTTTATAACTTCTTATGTTGTATAGAAGTGTTAAATAGCTCATTTTCCAGCTCACTGATTATATCTTCAACGGCTGCTATTCTGCTTGTAAGGCCTTCCGGTGGGTTTTTCATTTTGCCTACCAAGGTTTTCAGTTCTGTCATTTCTGTTTGAAGTTTTCTCAGTTATACTCTCATATCCTCTTGAGTCTTACTGGCTGTCCATTTCATGATTTCTTTCAGTTCTTTGAACTGAAATTTTGATTCCTCAAAATTTCCTCTCTCAAGCCCTTATCTGAGAAGCTATATAGAGGCTTTCTACTTCCCTCATTCATTCACATTGTTATGATAGTTCTCAATGTAGTTATTTCTTTAACCGCACTCATTACACTTTGTGGTGAACTTCATGTAGTGAGCTGGAACTTCCAGCCCTCCTATCTTTTGTCTCTGAAAATTATTGCAAGAATGTCTTTTATTTTTCTTAAAAACCATAGATGAGTGAGACTATTTTGCATCTATCTCTCTCCCTCTGACTTATTTTGCTTAGCATAATAGAGTCCATGTACATTCATATATAGGAAAATTTCATGACTTCATCTCTCCTAATGGCTGCATAATATTCCATTGTGTATATGTACCACAGTTTCTTTAGTCATTTATCTGTTGAAGGGCATCTTGGTTGTTTCCAGAGTCTGGCTATTGTAAATAGCGCTGCAATGAATATAGGTGTAAGAAAGGGGTTTTGTGGGGCCAGTGAGGTGGCGCTAGAGGGAAGGTATCTGCCTTGCAAGTGCTAGCCAAGGAAGGACCATGGTTCTATCTCCCGGCATCCCATATGGCCCCTCAAGCCAGGGACAATTTCTGAGCACTTAGCCAGGAGTAACCCCTGAGCATCAAACGGTGTGCCCCCCCAAAAGAAGGGAGTTTTGTATTGCATTTTTGTGTTCCTAAGGTATATATTCCTAGGAGTGGTATAGCTGGTTCACCTGGGAGCTCAATTACCATTTTTGAGGAATCTCCATTTTGTTTTCTATAAAGTCTGGACTAGATGGCATTCCCACCAGCAGTGAATTGAGAGTTCCTTTATCTCCACATCCCTGCCAACACTGCTTGCTTTTATTCTTTGTGATGTGCCAATCTCTGTGATATGAAATGGTATTTCATTGTTGTTTTGATTTTCATCTCCCTGATAATAAATTTGTGGAGTAGCTTTTTATGTGCCTTTTGGCCATTTGTATTTCTTCTTTGAGAAATTGTTCATTTCTTCTCTCCATTTTGTGATGGGGTTAGATATTTTTCTTGTTGAAATTCTGCCAGGACCTTGTATATTTTTGATATTAGCCCCCTATCTGATGGGTGTTGGGTGAATAGTTTCTTCCATTCTGTAGGTGGCTTTTGTATCCTAGGGACTATTTCCTTTGAGGTGCAGAAGCTTTTTAGCTTAATGTAGTCCCATCTGTTTATCTCTGCTTCCACCTCTAACATATTATTTTCATGTTCTTCTTATGCCACAATAGATAATAGAAGCAAAAATTTAATCCATTTGCAATATTTATCTATACCAAAATCTATACAAGGAGCCCTAGCTCATGCTACCTTGTTCTCTATGTTGATGTGGTGTATATATGGAGTCAGGATAGAATATAAGGATTGAATTTCTTGTCCTCCATATGACACACCCAGCACTACAATCCCATGAGCAATGCCAGCAATAATGCTAGAGCATAGAGGCCAGAGTAAGCCCTGATCATTGCTAGGTGTGGCCCCAACAACCTGCCCTTAAATAAATAAATAAATGTAGTAATAGCTGCACTATCCCCTGCTTTATAGTGTAAAGCAGAGACCCTATGAATATGGCATATACAACATTAATTCATGTCTTTTGAGTCGTGGTTTCCAAGGAAGCAGGTGTCTTATTTCAAACCCAGGCATCTCGGGGCCCAGGAGATAGCATGGAGGTAAGGCGTTTGCCTTTCATGCAAAAGGTCAATGGTTCGAATCCCGGTGCCCCATATGGTCCCCTGTGCCTGCCAGGAGCAATTTCTGAGCATGGAGCCAGGAGTAACCCCTGAGCACTGCTGGGTGTGACCCAAAAACCAAACTCAGGCATCTCCAGTCAGAGGAATGTTTCTGTTACTGTGGAGGTCTGCTGAAGTGTTTCTGGAAATAGTCTTTAGTTCCCACACCATGGATGGTCGGGGAGAAGTCAGAGCCAGTGTCAAATTCCTGGAACCTGGTAGGAATTCCAGACACCTGGGCTGAAGCCTCAATGATGAGTAGCTGTGGGTTGGGGGCTCTTTGAGTTTCTATTGATAGCAAGCCATGGAGGTAGCTGCTTCTACAGGTGATAGAGAAGAAGCCACCTTGAAATGCTGCCAAGGTTTCAGGAGACTGAGTCAGGAGAATCTTCCCCTTGCAGCCTGGCAACATAATACATGACTTCTTGCCAGCCTGTTCCAGAAGAAATAAACAAGACCCTTTGTCAATAAGTGGCTTTCTGATTGACCTTCCACTTTTTCTGTGGGTTCCAAAGTCCACCTTCATTAGGCTGTCCCCTTGATCTCACAAACTATGGTAGATGACAGCTCATAGCTCAACCTGAGAGGCCAATGAATAAATCAATTTATTATAGTCTAAATGGGTTCCCAGTGATGCATATCTTCAGAGTGAAGACCAAAGAGCAAGGCACTACCGTGCCTATACTTCCTGGTCAGCACTGGACTCTGTGCTTCAGCGTTGAATAAGAGTTCATTGAAAAACCTTCTCAATCTCACACATTCCCAAAACCTGTGTGTGTACATTATCTCTATGCTAGGAGATATAGGACCAGCTCACATTCTGCAGTTGGCAAGTGCTGTAAGACCATGTAAAACCATAACCAGGATACAGAGTCACTGGGTCTGAAAGCCCATCTTGGAGTGTCTCTAGAATCTGCTGTTCCTGAAACCAAGCACAAGGGCATAGGCTCAGGCAGGCTGAAAGGCTGCTCTGGAATAGAGGACTGTAACTAGGCACTAAATAGGCCAAGTGGATCCAAGTAGATCATTTGCGTGTCTGATCACCTAATCAGTGCCTTCTCCACTGGCCTCTGGGGATAGATTCAAACGCACTGGAGGAGTGTTAGTGGTAGCTGCTTAAAATTTGAGGCTGATGGGGCCAGAGAGGTGGTGCTAGAGGTAAGGAATTTGCCTTGCAAGCACTAGCCTAGGACGACTGTAGTTGATCCACCAGCATCCCATGTGGTCCCCCCAAACCAGGGGCAATTTCTGAGCAAATAGCCACGAGTAACCTCTGAGTGTCAAATGAATGTGGCCCAAAAAACACCCCTCCCCCCCAAAAAAAAGAAAAGAAAGTTGAGGCTGAACACACCAGGACAGTGAGGTCTGGTTTTATAGGTCTTCTGAAGTTTTATGCTGAAATTGCTAGATTCAATCAGATCTTTCAGAAAAGGGACACTAGCTTTCTCTGCTAACCACAAGATAAGTTGACCATTGATCTGACTCTAAACAAGATGACTATCTCAGGAAACCCACATTAACTTGCCCTCATCAAGAGAACACATGTAGGGAATATTTAAGACTTAGCATAAACAAAGGGTTACATTAACAGTAAGTGATTGAATGGCAGGGTGAATGCAGTATGCAACTGGCCCATTTCTGTAGAAGGAGGAGCTCATTTCAGCAGCTCAGATATTCTGCCATATTGCGCAACCACACCAGCTATAAGTTTTGTCTTTTTAATTGGGGCCACTGGGTTAAGGCATACAGAACTCAACCAGTTGAGATGAAGTCCAATATTCCAAACTGGATTCCACAGTGGCCCAGTGCCAGCACAAAATTAGAGGTCAGTGCATACATGGTTTCTATGGGGAAATAACAGAATGCTTTTCTTTCACCAATAGTCACCCCAAACTGGCCTTTGATCATAATTGACTTTAAAGATTGTTATTATAACATTTCTATTCACTCAAAGGACAGTAAGTGCTTTGCCTTTTCTGTTGTTTTTCTCAATATTAGGGCAAATATTCTATGAATGGTTTTGCCTCAGGGCATGGCTAATTCACCCACCATGTCAATATTTTGTTGATGTAATTTTACATGTGGTTTTACAGTTCGCAAAAAATTTCCCCAGGCTTACTTGGTACATTATACGGATGACATTTTGAGGGCCTGCTCTATGTACAGAGAATTAAAATGTATGAGTTTGTTATCAGCTGCTTGCAGGATGCTGGTTTAACAATACCCACAGGAAAATTAATCCAGTCTTTGCCTCAATTTCCATAGATGGGGTTCTTATTGGAGTGTACTTCAGTGTATCCCACCAAATTTTCTATTTTTTTCAGAAGAATCTAAGAACTCTTAATGACTTTCAAAAACTCTTAAGTGATATAAATTAGATCCGTCCCTCTCTTGGAATTTCAAACTCAGAACTCAGCAACTTATTTTGTACATTTAAGAAAATTAAAACTTAAATAGCCCCAGGTGTTTAACTCAAAAGGCCCAACAGGAATTGGATTTTTTCATGGACCAGCTCCAAAAGTCTTATCTTCCAGGTTCATACTTGAGAGTAGGTGTGGCTTTTAAACGTTTCAATCTCTCATTCCCCTTTGGGTGCTATATAGCTCAGTTATCTGGGCCCCTTAAAATGGATTTATTTACATAACAAGCAACTTCGCACACTTGTGCCATATTTGTTTTTTTCTGCTCTTGTCATCAAATCAGGGCTCAGAGCAGTTTCCTTGCTAGGTTTGGATCAATTTGTTGCCAATTCCAAAAGAGGAAATAGAATTTATAATAACGCTTAGTGAGCCCCTTCAACAAGCTGTAGGTAATTTTTCAGAAGTTTTTCCCCATTATCCTGCTGGAAGGCCTGAGACTTCTTTAAAAGACACATTTTGTGATTTCCTCTATTAATCTCTCCTTGTTATACTTACACCCTTGTGCTTTGCATTGAAGGGTGATTGTTAGGAAAAGGTTGTATAACTGGTCCTTTACTGACCAAAACAGTGCACACTAATTACAAGTCTGCTCAACAAAGTGGAACTTGCTACTTTAAATTACTTACTATCATGATTTAGAGTCAGGAAATGTAGTAAGTGATTCAAATTATGTGGTAGGTTTGTTTCTAATGTTCCTCTACCCTTGTTCCTGGCATGCATCCCATATCTCCCTACTTTAGCCCCCAGAATGCTAGTGCTACTGGTCCCATTTGTACAGCTTGTTGTAGAATGGGTATTGATTCTGTTGTCATTGACTTTTGGTTTGGTGTTCAAGTCTGATCATTTTATTTTATTTCCACTAAATGTTCATCCAACTATGTGGTCCTGGTGCCATGCATTTTTCTCTCTCAATTTATGTGGCTGAATAAGATGATTCAAGTTATGTGGTTCTGTTGGAGATAAAAAGGAAAAGAAAAGGAGAAAAAACTGGGAGGAGTCTGTCTAGGTGTCATAAATTTCACTTTAGTAGAAGGGAAAAAAGAAGAGAAAGGTAGCTAGCCAAAACAAAACAAAACAAAAACAGCAACCAAGCAACATCAACAAAAAAAGAACAAACAAAAAATAAACTTAGCAACTACAAAATACAAACAAGTAACAAACACACACAAAAAAAAAAACCAGACAAAACAAAACAAGTCAAAAATCCAAACCAGGAGCCCGGGAGATAGCATGGCAGTAAGGCGTTTGCCTTTCATGCAAAAAGATCATCGATTCGAACCCCGGTGCCCCATATGGTCCCCCTTGCCTGCCAGGAGCTATTTCTGAGCATGGAGCCAGGAGTAACCCCTGAGCACTGCCGGGTGTGACCCCCCCCAAACCACGGGGCTAGAGAGATAGCATAGTGGTAGGACAATTGCCTTGCATGTAGAAGGGCAGTGGTTCGAATTCTGGCATTTCATATTGTCTCCCGAGCCTGCCAGGAGAGATTTCTGAGCATAGAGCTAGGAATGGCCCCTGGGTGCTGTTGGGTGTGACCTAAAAACCAAAAACTAAAAAACAAGAACCCCCCAAAAAACCCAAACTAGAAACTACATAAAAAATTTGTTTCTTCAAGTATTGGGGAAATTAGAAAAACTGCTTGTGGTTTTAGTTTTCTATCGTTGAGCTATCTACTTCTCAGGAGTGGAAGGCTTGCATGTGGGAGTTCCTGAACCTGTTTGCCCCCTTAACTATGTGCGTATTATTTCCTGTGTAAGCATCTGCTTACAGACCCATATATCTCCAATGCCTTGGACTTAGGGCATGAGGCTTCCACTTCAGCCTTAGGTAGTCAAAGCGTTGTGAGGTGCACTGATGGTCCTCAGAACTATAAGTCACATCTAGACAATGCTATATATTGAATTATTTGACTCAACTGTTCAAGAATTGCAAAGAGAAACCAACTTCCCACCCAGGACTGTTCAGGGCTTCACCTGCCTGCCACATGCAAACACAAGAATAAAATAATCAGAAACATGAGGATTTGCTTTGAGGATTCCCACTAAGACAGGCTTCAGGTCAGAATAAAAACAGAGCTGAAAAGGGAAAATGTCAGTATAAAGACAGCTGAAAAGTGAACAAGTCTCTGCCGTGTGGCGGGAACCTGACCTTTTTGCAGAGGTAATGGAAGAGTCTAAAATCTCAGAATGATGGAAGGTATAAGTTACAGGGAGACACAGAGAGAATGTCATATATTCTATCTTCACTCTAATTATGAATCATCCAGCACTTTTTAGGATCCATTTCACTCAGTACAGCTCTTTCTGGTTTTTTTTATTGTTGGGTTTTTATTTTATTGGATGCTGCACACCATCCAATGTTTCTCAGAACAACTTGTAGCACTGCTCAGATAAGAACCAGCATTGTCATGGTATGAAACAAGCTGTATAAGTTCTGCTCTATTGCTCTGGCCCCACCTCTATCTTGTTTATATGACAATTTCCCACCTGACACATATTATAAGGGGGGCTGATAGCCGAGCAGTGTTTGTGCTGGGTCAAGTCAGAGTCCAGGTACACTGTACAGGCCTGACAGTTTCTGGTACTGCAGCACTACAATAGTTTTGCCTCCATGGACCCTTGCACTGATGCTCAGGCCCAGATGGATGAGAGTTGTTTAGAGTGACCACTGGGTCCTAGAGCCCTACAGAAGTATACAGAGGGGAAAGGCAGAGAGCAAAAGAAATCTGGAGGGAAATAAGAAGATAAGCAGTATTAAGGGGATTTCAGTGCTCTTGGAAAATCAGTATGGGAGATTGTATATGCAAAGCATGCAGTCATAGCAGTGAAAACATGAGATCAAAACTATAATTATTGAACTTTAAAACTTGCCTGTCAAGGGGACAGATGGAGTAATGAATGGACAAGAGGTAGCCTGGTAACACTGGAGGAAGGAATTAACAGTGGAGCTGGAATTCATTTTGGAATGTATATTCTTTACATTCAACTTCAACATCTTTGTAATTAATTATATAAAATGATTTAATTTGTCTTTCAGTAAAGATGATAAAATTAATGAATAATTAATTAAAATAATGTAATAAATAAAACAAATAGCCTTTGATAGCAAAATGTAAGTTCAGTAATAATTACTATAAACAGCATTCCAGATACAGCATCCCAGAGTGCATCTCACACAGATCATCCTTCCTGCCCAGGGATCTTCTGATGTGGGTGAGAGGGAGAAACTGGGTCTTTCCAGGACCCAGTCCTATAGAGCTTGGTTGGATTTGCTATGCTTAGGTTTGTTACGTTGTCTGGGAAAGTTTGAACATGAACTGTCATTGTAAAGAACACGAGGAGCAGGATATTTTGTATATATTACCCTCAACTGTAAAATGAATTTTGAACACTTTATAAAATAAAGAAATTAGAAATTTGAAAGAAATTCAGGCAAGTGATGGGTCCATCCCATGTAGATGGAAAATGTCCAGAGTCTGTGCTGTATCTAACACCATGTAAGCCTCAGGGGGAGATACAGTTCCTCACAATGATGGTGCTTCCTGCCTGTTCAGGCCTTGAAAGTCCCCAAGGGAAAATAAATGCCTGAATTATTATTATACCAGGGGATTCCTAGATCTGTTTCTTCCCCTCTGGGAGTCCAAATATCCAATTATTATAAAATTATCGACTGCCCTTAATTATTTTTTCTCCTTAGAACAGCAACATTTTCTCTGAGGTCAGAGATATAAAATGCATCATGATCTCTTTTCTAAGGACAGAGCCCTGATTTGCTTTCACTGTTTTGTTTTTCTGTCCCTGTAAACCCAGGTCAACTACTCAGACCTTAGCAAAATTCGTCCCTGACTCTGGGCTGGAGGCACAGCAGCCATGTACCCTAGGTCCCCAATCCGGGCTTTCATTCCAATAGAGTCTGAGCTCTGGCTCCAGCTTAGAAAGGGAATGTAGGGGTCTCTTGGGAAGGTGCCTGTGATCCTGAACTGAGATGACACCTTTGCTCAGCTCCTACAGCTATCACAGTCTTGTCTCATCAGGCAGAACAATTACACTAGTAATATCTTGGGGTTTTAAACAAAGAACACAGAAGTATGTAAGAGTTTTTTGTCTACATAACTGGATTACAGGGTAGCATTGTAGGCTCCAACATTCAGGCTACTCAAAGGGAATCTCCACATCTGTCCAACAACACCAGAAACCTGGGAAGCTTCCAAAGACCTGACACAAGTGTCATCCACAACAATCCTTGCATCAAACAAATCTTTCAAATGGAGGCAAATAACTATTGCAGCCTTTTTCATGGTGTTATACAGAAACTTAGTAATGGAAACACTACTATTAATAATGTTGAGTATGGTGCAATTTACTTAGAATAAAGGAATACAAGTTACATAAAAATAAATACTGATACTTATTGTACAAGGTATAATTTAAGGATCCAGTGGCCATTATGGACTCAGTCACATTAACCAGTACATTTTCTCTGTTGCAAAAAGAATTCATGACAGGCAAGCAGCTTAGCTTAAGCACATACATATTTTTCATGTATGAGACCCAGAGTTATAGTCCTTAAACCATGAACCACATGGGGCCGGGCGGTGGCGCTGGAGGTAAGGTGCCTGCCTTATCGCGCTAGCCTTGGACGGACCACGGGTTCGATCCCCGATGCCCCATATGGTCCTCCAGGCCAGGGGCGACTTCTGAGCGCATAGCCAGGAGTAACCCCTGAGTGTCACTGGGTGTGGCCCAAAAACCAAAAAAAAAAAAAAAAAACCATGAACCACAGGAAAAAAAAATCACAATTGTCTACTAATTATTGAAATAGTATAGTTGATTTCCCATAGTGACAAGCTTTACATTCAAACATGAGTAACTCAAGTCATGGTTCATAGAGCTGATGGCTCCAAAAGCTTCCTTCTTCTTGTACCTGCTGAAAATCTCACAGCTAGTGTGGATAATTCTGGAAGGAGATATGAAGCTGAATTGACAAACCTGGAACAGGGTCAACAGATCTCAGATTTCTCATCTTCCCTCAATCCTCACCTGTCCTTTCACTTGCAGGTTCCTCCTGCTTGAAATTCTCTCAGAAACTGCATCTTTGACTTCTCATGTAGATTCTTACAGCACCTCCTATGTGAACTACCAAGTGTATTAACAATGTGGCAAAAATTTCTTCCAAATTCCTGGTCAACTGGGAGTTATTCTCAGTTGAAATGTTTATCAAGGAGAGAAAAAACATTTGTTGTGGTGTTGGTGGTGTTTGTCTTTACAGACAGGCCTGGTGATGGTATTTCAGTAGCTATTTCACTGACTGGTGAAAATCTGTCTGGATCCCTGGGACCAATGTTAGAAATCTTTTACTGTTGTTTCACAGTGCAGCCACGAGATGGCACACTCTCCCCATAAGTGACAGCTTTCAGAGGGACCTGTACAGAGAGCTTGTCCCATTGTCAGTAGGGACTGAAGTTCTATGTGTGTGATTGGGAAAGTCTGCAAGTAGCTTCAGAGGTCATATATATACATAAAATATATATATATATATATTTTATGTAAGTCATCATGTATTCTGTATGGTGAGTGAAACTAGAACAACCTATCTGCTATGGAATTACTGGGGTTGCTCCAAGATCCTCAGATCCTAATTTCTATTTTGACACAATTTCACTATTTTTGTTTGTAGACGGTTAAGATAAACCATGTTTTTCTGTAAAATAAGGTATCAAGAGGGAATTAGATGAGAGTAGAGAAACACTAGTTACATTGGTAAGAAAGTGGCCATTGACGAAGGGATTAGTGTTGTGTATTGTATGCAAAAACTCAGTCATCAAAAGTACTGTATGTAATGGTGGTTTAAAAGAAAATTTTAAGCTGCTGCTGAGGCATGACCAGTCTTTGTGTTAATCTCTTAAGAGTCTCCTGGGACTGAGACATTGAGATCTCCATTCTCTCTGATCTGCTGCCTGGTGTGATCACAGGCTACCTTGACCCCTGTTCCCCTCCTTTTCTTCTTTTTCTCATTTTCTTTTGTCTCGCCTTGATTTTGTTCCTATTTTGTCCTTTCTAGCTCTGGAGCATTTAGCCACACTTTTATGACCTCTTCTTTTCCACTCTGTGGATTTGTATTGTTTCAATCAAGATTTTCGAGCCAAAGATATCATAGTTTGCTGTGTTTTCTCAGCCAAGCAGGAACTGGGACCCATTTAGAGCAATGCAAGCACATGGCTACAGGGAATTCTGGATCTATGCCTTTAGGCTCCATCACTGCATCCTATTTGCATCACTGGGTCCTAGGATTGAATTGTTCAAGCAGATGACTGAGAACTTTTTACAGTGACAAATAGGTTCTAGAAGTATAGCGAGGCATGCAAAATAAATTATTCAATTTTTTTTCTTTTGGTTTTCTTTTTGGTTTTTGGGGTCACACTCTGCAGCGCTCAGGGGTTACTCCTGGCTCTCTGCTCAGAAATCGCTCCTGGCAGGCTCAGGGGAATATATGGGATGCCGGGATTCAAACCAATGTCCTTCTGCATGCAAGGCAAACGCCTTACCTCCATGCTATCTCTCTGGCCCCAAATTGTTCAATTTCGTAACAAAATTTTCCTGTTTGGGGATCCATGCAAGGTAGTACTCAGGGCTTTCTCCTGGTTCTGTGATAAGGAATTACAGAATGGCTGGCAGACTTGGGGATTTTATGAGATGCCAGGAATCGAAATGTCAGGCCAAGTGCAAACTTGCTTTATTATTTTTTAGATCCCCTTAAAGAAATACCATGACCTTAATTACATCCGCAGATGTGCTTGCACATTTTTATGTTGCCTGATAGAGCTTTTCTCTGGGGAGGAGGGAGGAAGAACCAGAGTCCTGACTCTTAGGGATACCAGAGGACACAGCCCTTTAGTTACACTGGGAAGAGCATGTTCTCTGAGGCCCAAGTTCTGCTTCACTTGGAGCACCCAAAACCCCTGTTCCCCTCAGCTTTGCTGCTCCCACACAAATGCCCCACTGCTCTGCCTGCCCAGCAGGCCCAGATCCCTCTCATTTGGAAGTCTCACAGTTACCTGCCCAGGACACTTAAGAACACTGGATCTCCCCTGTCCAGGCTCAGTCTGTCAGGACACACAATGGACATGAGGGCCCCTATGCATCTTCTCAGTTTCCTGCTCTCAGGTGAGGAGGGAAGCCAGGGATCACTGGGATTAGTGTTCCTTGAGCTTCAGGGTAAGGAAATGAAGCTTAATGAATGGCAATCATGAGTGTATTTTCTCTCTCAGGTGCCAGGGTTGGTATCCAGGTGACCCAGTCTCCATCTGTGTCTGCATCTCTGGGAGAGAAGGTCACCATCACATGCAGGGCAGTAATGGCTTTAGAAATTATATAAACCGGTTTCAGCAGAAACCAGGAGAAGCACCTAGAAGACTGATATTTTTGGGGGCCACCAGTTTAGATACAGATGTCCCTTCCTAGTTCAGTGGTAGAGGATCTGGCATAGATTTCACTCTCATCAGCAGCAGCCCAAAGTCTGAAGATGCTGCCACTTGTTACTGTCAACAGGGTTACAGTAATAAGGTCTCCCACAATGATACAGGCCAGAACATAAACCTCAGGGATGAGCTATGTGATCTTCCTAGCCAGCCAGGAGCGATTTCTGAGCGTGGAGCCAGGAGTAACCCCTGAGCACTGCTGGGTGACTCCTGAGCACTGCTGGTGTGACCCAAGAAACAAAACAAAACAAAACAAAACAAAATAAAATAAAATACCTACTATTTTTGAGTCAGCCTCAACTAGACTCAACCTGCAGCCCTGCGGGCTGCCTACCATTAGCCTCACCCATCCGGGCCGCAGAGGCCCAGCCTGAGGCCACAGCCTTAGTCTAGATGGGAGTGGAGCCTGGACAACTTCTTCGCCAAGAGGGACGAGGAGGAGGAGGAGGAGCGAGTAGCCAGGCAGCGAGTGGTGGGACTGGTGTAGAAAAATCTTCAGGTTCTTGGAATAAACAGCTCAGGTACAAGCAACTCCTACTCCAGAAGTTACAGAAACTCCAGAACCTGAGACGACTAGTGGTGTGTCGACCATCTGGGGCCAGGTTAACCACAACAAGGAAAATGCCACAAGGACACCAGAAATTTAGAGCAATTCCCAACCCTGCAGTCCACTGTCAAGCATGTAGAAAGCCGGAGATACTGAGCCTTCGTAAGGGTTGACTACCTTAGATTTCCAGATATACATGTGCCCATTTTTAATGAACATTAAAATGTGACTGTTCATTAAAGCATTGAACTTTAGTTACTACACTGGGAAGAGCATGCAGTGATTGTCCCAGTCTAGTTGTGACCCCACCTTTCGGTGAGTCTTAGGCTGCTCAGTTGGAAGTCGGGTGAGAATTGGGTGATGGAACACTTCTGTTTTTACGGAAATTTATAATATCCAACTTAAAATTACAATTTAAGTAATCCTAAAAGAGTTGCCTTAAAGAAGTGGCCCATGATTTCCCAAGTTTCTTTACTTCAAGATAGTATGGTAATTTCCTAGTTTTGTATTTTTGATGCGATAGAAATATTCAGAGTGGTGTGTGACCACGATGCAGAGTCTGTATTTCTGTATATCTTTGCCAAATGCGGGAGTTGCAGACTAGCTACTGATGAGAGAAGCAAATGAGTGAAATTATCCTTTAAAACCAGCCTTTTCCTAAAGGAGTTATGTCTTTATTAAAGTATTACTATGGGAATGGAACTTCTGGGAGGGTCACAGCATCTCCTGACGGGACCTGCCAACTCTTTTCTGGTGATTCTGTTAGTTTTGAATGACTGGGGTGAGGAGCTAGCTGAACCAGCCAATAAAAGGTTGGGTGATTAGCAAGAAAAGGAAGGAAAATAAACAAAACAGTACAAGGGACTTGATTTAAACTGATGGTTTTATTTGGGAACCAAAAATCTTAAGTAATCTTTTGAACCTTGAGCCACTTTTCCCCCAGAAATTATGCCATTTAATTTTATAGTAAATTTGGGGGAGGGGTTATGTTCCTGAGAAATGAACTGAGATAAATATGTGGAAGTTGTATTTAATGGCATAGTGTACGAGAAATATGAAAGCCTGCAGGAGATTTTAAATTACAACTCTTATTAAAACTTTTAAAAGATTGTGAAATTACTAAAATGCACATGGAATCAAGTTTTAATATACTGTATGATGGGTGGATGATGAGGCTGTCCGTTGTACCATTTCTTTCTTTGAATTCTCAGGCATGGTCTGGCAGTGCAAGAACTCTGTAACATAAAAATTAAATATATGGAAAACATAGATATATGGAAAACATTCAGATCACTGTACTTAAGTAATTTGAGCTTTAAGTCTCTACTCTGTTACTAACTATATGATGAGTTAGAAATTTAATTAAAGTTTTTTTTCACTTAATTAATTTATTTTAAAATGGAATAGATGAAAAAAGCAAAGCGAAACAAAAACAAAGCAAAATAAAAGAATCTGAGCTTTCAATTCAGAAAAACCATCACGAGAGAATTTTCACTGCATAACAAGGGAATAAATAGTTACCTCACTTTCTCCCTCCTTCCAGAGTCTTATTAAGGATCTCCAAAGTTAACTTAAGCAGAAGGCAAATAATATAAAAACCATGCAGTTGTGGCAGTCTCCTAAAATAGAGATAGGATGGACATATGAAAGGAGTTCATTCCCCAGGTTGGTGTCCAGTGTATAAGGCCTGCAAAACCTCACGGTCTGGTCCTAGTGCATGACAGAACAAACAGGTAGGCTGCTAGCTGATTGAATTGTGTGACCTGAAATGATGTTAAAATCCATTTTACTTCTTTAAATTTGAATCAATAAAAATGAATTTATGTTAAGGGAATGTATGCATCACGGTAGGTAAAAATAGTTCTGTGTATATACCTATATTAAGGTAAGTATACATTAAACGTATGATATATATCTTTTTTTTCCAATAATGAACTATATACAGTGACAAGTAGATTATAGCCCTCTATCTGGCAGGAATAAAATATCTTGTAAAACATTATAATAAAGGTTAAAGGGAACTGTTACCCCTCCCCTAAGAGAAAGGCTAATATTACCTGATCTGGTGGAGAGGTGGGTCAGAGGTAGCAGAGACTGAGAAGAAAGTGCAGGTAGAGAAGAGACAAAGGTTGTGCGCAGAGAGACTGGTTAGCTTAGAAACCATGAGATATACACATGGCAGTTAGGACTTTGTAATAAATAAAGCTGAATGTCTCCTGAAACTTCATCTGACTGCCTGTGGGTCATTTCTCTGTCATCTGGATACTTAGGGGCTATAGGCACCAGCCGGGCTGAGAAAGGCCTCACCATCCATCTTGCACCACTAGGAATGAGATGCAAAAATTTGAGAATGTCTGCATGAACCTAAAAAGATACATAGAAATGTTTAACAGAACATAGATGTGAGTCTAGTGTAATAAATCTTTAAATGGAAGTTCTATCAGATAAAATAAAGAAACAAATAAAATATTCAAGTATAAAATTATTAGCATCAATATGCAATAAGCATATTGAATACCCTAAAATTGATCTAAAACAGATCGAGTGGACCTATATTTTGTTTTTTTTTTTTGTTTTTGTTTTTGTTATTTTTGGGTCACACCCGGCAGTGCTCAGGGGTTACTCCTGGCTCCATGCTCAGAAATTGCTCCTGGCAGGCACGGGGGACCATATGGGGCACCAGGATTCGAACCGATGACCTTTTGCATGAAAGGCAAACGCCTTACCTCCATGCTATCTCTCGGGCTAGAGAGATACCAAAGTTGTTGACTCTATACATACTATTCTGAATGGCAGAGATAATAAAATTCATGATTTGAAAAAATCTTAGCCATTTCCTTTTTCCAATAGTAAATTGAAATGTTAACTATTAAGCAATTAAGGATTAATGTTAATATGGCCATTAAATTAAGTTATATTTATTATATTTTTCTAATTTTTTAATTTAATAAGTGATCTATAAGGATGTATACATTTTTGTTCCTTTGTTTGAATTTATTTGGCTTTTGGCCATAACCAGCGGTGCTCAGGGTTTAATTTCTGACTTTTTCATTCCTGGAAAAGCTTAGTAAACATCATGAGATGCCATGGACTGAACCCAATTAAACAGTATACAAAACAAGAACCAGTCCACTATACTATCTTATAGCCTTAAGATTTATGTTTTAGGGGCCGGAGAGATAGCACAGTGGGAATGCATTTGCCTTGTGTGCTGCTAGCCTGTGATGAACCTGGGTTCGATACCTGGCATTCCATATGGTCCTGAGTCTGCCAGGAGAGATTTCTGAGCACAGTGTCAGGAGTAAACCCCTAAGTGCTGCCGGGTGTGTCCTGAAAACCAAGTTAGCACATTTTTTTCATGCAACTTCAAATCATATGTCAAATGTTTTATAAAAGTGACGAGAGGAGCTGGTGAGGTGGTACTAAGGTAAGGTGTTTGCCTTGCAAGCGCTAGCCAAGGAAGGACCATGATTTGATCCCCGGGGTCCCATATGATCCCCCCAAGCCAGGGGCAATTTCTGAGTGCTTAGACAGGAGTAACCCCTGAGCATCAAACGGGTGTGGCCCAAAACCCACCCCCCCAAATAAAACAAACAAAAAAATAAAAGTGACAAGAGAAGTTGCAGGAGAGACAAACCAATAATTTGGGGCTGGTTGACTCAGTGAGATTTTTGAGAAAATAGACTACTATTATTTGCGATCGGGGAGACCTAATTTTTTAATTTTCTTAAATGTAATGATTAATTATAAAATAAAATTCATAATTATTCATGCTTAATTTAAAAAAATCAAAACTCTTGAAATTGAAATGTGCCTTTCTTATTTGGTATGAGGATACATTTACTGGTGCTGGGGGATGACTCCTGTTTTTAGAAATAGCTCCTGGAGACTGAATTGTAGAGGATGGCATCCAGGTCAGCCTTATGCAAGAAAGCAAGTGCCCTATTACTCACTAGACTTAAGATGGTTCTTAACGGAAGGATATGTACAATTAGAGATTAGAATAATACTATAGATTCATACTATAAAATGAAATGATACTATAAAGTTCTCTAGGTTTAACATGTTATACAGCATAGGTCCATTCCCCAAAACCTTAAAGAAATAATTTTGATCAACTCTGTGTTTATACTTATAATTTGTTATATTAGTTCACATAAAGGACTAAAATTGAAACAGAGTAGGATCAATAAAAGCTTGATTTAATAATATTGTCTGCATTATTTCAATCTTAAAACCTAAAATAGATTAGATATATTTATATAATTTCAACATGATACAAGAACACTCCTGAAAATATCTATTAATTCAAAAACTAAAGAAAAAATTTAATATCAAAAGGCATCAGTATGTTCCACATATGCATTTATATATATTTTGCTTCTAGGTCTAACTCATAATGACATGTATAGAAATCAATGTATATATAGGTAAACTACACGTTATTTGACATGTTTCAAATGAGAAAACTGAGGTTAAAAATGACATCTCAAACCAATTTTAAAGTAGCTTTGGATAGAATTTAATGGAACTACACAATAATAAATAATAACCTCATTTAAGTCACTATACAAATTAGAAAATGCTTTAGTTATATCCAATTAGCTGCAGGTCTGATGTCATCTGTTGCCAAGCTTCCAGGAGATAGCTGGCAGGGAAGAGCTTCCAGGATGTCTGCATTCTGGTCTCTGTAGATGTCACAGGATGGGTTGTTGAACAGCTGAAGTATGCAGGGGATTGAGTTGCTGAATTTGCAAGCAGATCCTTTCTGTCTGTCCAGGCGGAGACTCTGTCCAGGTGACTAGGAGGTTCCTGTGCTTTCTTTCTGAAAAACTGGAAACTTAAACGAGGTGTTAGTGCAGACATTATTTTAAACAATAATATTGTTGCTTACTCTTAACTGGGTCCCAGAGAAAATGTCTCTAGACTTGTATTAAATTTTAATAGCTTAATTATTATTAGGGGAAGTGATAGGCTTCCCTTCAGATTTATATTCTAGAAGTTCTATCATTTAAGAAATATCATAAAGGGAATGTGGCAGAGAAAGTCCATCCTCTGTCTTTAGATGGCAAAGGCTGTAGTTTCTACCCATGAGAGAAGATGAAAATTTTATGCTACCTTGACTCCAATGGATGTTATTGACTGGTTTGACTCTAGTTTAAATGTCTGAAAAAGATCAGGTTAATTAGATAATGGAATTTTACTTGAACAGATCAGGCCCTGGAGCTGCAAGTGGTCCTCTCTTTTGGGAGGACAGAATTTTCTCTGAAATGATAACATAAAAACTTAATCAAAGCATTATTTCACACTTGTTCTGAAGCAAGGTAAATTTCTTGTAGTCTTAATATTTAAATGTATTTAATAAAGTAGTGATAGATATATAGCTATTGTTTGAGTCTAGAAATAATAAAGGAAAATAAAAAAGCAAAATATTTGTCATAATTGCAAGTCAAATTGAATTTAGTTATACATAGATTTAAATAATTATTCTATAATTAACAATAATTTTTATTTAGATAAAATGCAAAGAGTTAAGTAGCAGGCACTATTTGTGAAAATTATTAATGTAGAAGATCATACTTGTTAGCTGGCATTCGTGTGAAGACATACTGTTTATTAAAGACACTTATATTTACTATCCTAGACCTCCCATTTCTAGGATGACAATAAAGTATTATAACCAGATAGCATTTCTAATGTTATTCTGACCAATGGTAATATCATGCTTTAATAAAGTTATCATATGACCAAGATTAAATTTAAAACAGCCAATGAAATTAAGTTGGTAACGAGATATCATGCTCTCACAGAATTAGCAATATTATCTAAAAAAGGTTAACCATAATTAATTGCAACATGATTCAAACAACTCTTATTTCTTAAAAATTTCTATAAAAGTTAGAGAAATTTGGAAACTTTAAAAAAAAACAGACCTTATTTTCTTAACTGGTTGTTGCATACAAACAATGCAAAGAAAGAGGACAAGGTAAAGTTATAGTTGGAAGATAATCACCCATAAGCAGAATTATCAGAAGAAATTCCCTTGCTGACAACTTAATTTTGAACTTTCAGTCAGAGAGCATTAAGCAAAATAATACAGAACCCATGCACAATTACTATGTCCCTCAAGTCCCCAGATTGTAGAACATTATAACATTTCTTAGCAGTACACGAAGCAATCTAAAGTCGAAAAGTTTATGTAACTACTTTAACATAGAAGGCATAGTATTTTTTTCACAGTTCTAAGCACATGCATATTAGTTGAAGTTAACCTCAAAAGTTTAAGTAGTTTTTTAAGGATTAGAGTCAAAGGAGCAGAGTAAAAACAGTGTTAGAGTGGCAATTATTGTTTACATAGGCCCACCAAAATATGGAGGACATGGAAAGGAAAAGCCTTGGCCTACATACAAGGGGACCCTACCCCTGAAGTTTTCTGGCATAAGACCAACTCTAGGCTTCAGACATACTAGGTTGTCCAATCCAAGTCATTGTCTGTAGTGCCAATACACATTTTTCTCTCTGATGCTGGTATTGGTGTCAGGTTTCTGTATTAAAGATCCTGGAATCTGCATATCCTACATTGAAGTCAGGAGCATCCTTTAGTTTCACCTCACAATTAGAGGGCAATGCATAGAACCCTGTCTTGAAAGAGTTGGTCAAGTCTTCTCCTTGTTAAGGGAAGTCTCTTTTGAGTAGGTCAATGTCAG